>JAUZNK010064363.1:0-14605 GCA_035046665.1 Euphysa ruthae
CTCTCAAAAAAATAGGTTATTAATCAAATTTATGATAAATACGACATGTGTTATATGCAAAAAAGTGATTAGAAAAAAATATTTCGTCAGATATTTGGAAAATCTTATCAGCATGAAACATTACATCGTAATGTTGTAGCGACTGTAATATATTTCATTTGATTAAGACAGTAAAAAATAACAGGTAAATATTATTGAATTAAATATTCCAGATCTCTGAAATTTTCTTGGAATACTGTAACTACGCTGGTAAAGCAAAGAAAAAAAAGAAAAAGAAAAAAGAAAGTGTATATTAAATGGACAATTTTTTAGAAGTATAATTAACTTCTTTTTCGTGTGGATCGTCAAACAAACCCAGACAAAATTCATGTAATGACTATGAGTTTTTATGATAAATTAATTAAAATTCGAAAACGGTGATAATTAATACGAAATATTAATACATATATATATATATATAATTGATATAATAAACATTCCTGCCTACTATATATTAGCTAGTTTAGGTTTCCATTTTGGATAAAATCTTTACAGCAAGCTATCAACGTATCCAATCCAGTAAAGTTTTAACTAAGCAAATTTGTTAACAATATATCTTTTAACGTTTTAAAGATTCTTTGTTGTGATACATTAACGTGAAAGTTTACCTATCCAAATAAACAGCTTTAATAAATTGTAAATTGAAAAAAATTTCATTCCGGAGAAATATTTCTTCTCTCTTTTAATTGGTCTTAGAAAATAATATGAGATCAACTTTAGCAAAGCAAAAATATATCAGGTAAGTTTACTCACCACAAAATTTAAAATTTGCAAATAAATAAAAAATGCGCAGTAATTTGTGCAAGAAGCAAACTTCGAATAATTTCACACAAAATAGAAACCAATCCTATCAGTTTAATTGTATAAATAATGTTGTTAGATACTAACTAATTTATTAATTTTAAAAAGATTTACAAGTCAACTCGTTAATTAACTCGTTAATCAACTCGTTAATTAACGCGTTAATTAACGCGTTAACTAAAGCGTGGATTTACAATTTAACGATTATTTAAAAATCTCTTTAATAAATCGAATTTATAAACTTGGATTTCATAAAATGAGAATCTTTATGAAAGAAAAATCAAATCAACGGTAAAGATAAAACCATGGGGATTTACACTAATTTTAGTTCTCAAATTAAATTTCTTAAAAACGGTTTGTTAACACGAGAAAACCTGACTTTAAAGTAAAAATAAATTAAATAAAAAGAAAACGTTTTAGAATTTTCTTCGAAAATGCTGCTTAGACATTTCAGTCGAAATATTATCTACCATACACGTATTTTAATCATGAAAAACCTGGATTGATTTCGTTTCGTCAAAAACAATGAAAAGGAAAATGTTAGGAGTAAAAACGATTAATTTTATTACTGGGTTAAGTATAAAACGGTTTTGTATAAAAAAAATACATGTATGTAAATTCTCGTTTAAAGAACGTACGTAATTCTCAGTATCATTATTTACAGAAATAAATAGTAACTATAGTAACAGTTATTCTTGTGGCAAATATCCCACCATACCGTATAGATAAGAGCCATAATAATTCAGCCCATGGATGCATACACTAAGCAGGTTAGTTTTGTTCTTTAAATCGAATATCATACATGTTTTCAACGGTCTACTTGAACAATTTGGCGTTTTTTCTGCCGTCATATGCGTAAGCTAGGCATAACATATATATACATATATATTAGAGATCTATATATATATTTTTTTCATAATATAATATATGTGCATGTTTCAGCATATTTCTTTAGCAAAGATATTATATGTTTAAGATTTCCTGGCGTAATAAAAACTTCTAATGGGCGTAAAACATTTCTACATATCTGTTGCCGATATTATGTTTGTGAATATGATTGTTGTGGTGGTGGTGGTACATAGCTCCTTCTTCTGGTGGTGCAAATGCAATGTATGTGACGCCTGATGGTTTACCATAATGATTCATTTGAAAGTATGGATCGTGATTCAACTGGAATAAATAAAAACAGATTTTAAAATGTGAGTGGTAGATTTGGGTAAATAAACAACAGACATAAAAAAATAAATATACCCAATATGCTAGTGTTGTTAGGTGTTTTATGGTTACAACAATTGCCTTAAATTATTTTTCCAAATATAAAATTTGAGTGATTTTTTATTATTATTTTTTTTTTAATATTAATAATGGAAACATATTTATAACGTGAAAATATACGTATATTTGTTTTTTTACAATACCAATTATATATTCTTATCATATCGTATGGTAGTTCCACCATTCGTTGTTTGAGCGATCACTGGTCAGTTTTTATGAAAAAACATTTTGCTTATCTGGTTGAAAGAAGCTGGAGATTGATTTGAGATTTTGCAGCGCACATTTAAATAGAAAAGAAATCTTTAGTTTTCTTCAATATAATTCATTATGGTGGTTAAACATTTTGACGCTTTGGAATGATAAAATTTGCAATGGTTCACAACTGTCACCTAACTTTAGATATGGCAAGAAAAGTAATTCTATAAGAAACAGATACACGTATTACGTTTCAAAGCGTCATGACAGACGAAATAGAGCACTAATAATTCCATGTGAAATAAGGTCAGTGTAAGGCACTGGTAAATTTAGACATAGCTGCAGAGTTTTTAACTTTAGTGAACAAGAACACACATCTAACCTCTCAACAGGGTGAAAGTAATAAACGATAAGCGGAAGCCACATTTCATAGATCGTAAAAATTATTAGGAATATTCGCCAATAAAGAAATATCAACCAATTAATAGACCTTCGAATGCTTGCAATCATTATCAAGAAAGTCAAGTTAGAGAGAATTTCATTATCTATAATATTCGACAAGACTGTGCAGAAGAATGAGACAGTATTTAAATATATCGTAGACAATTATATGGGAGATATAATCAAAAATTTAAAGTTTTTATAGGAAAAGCGTAGGCTCGAAATCAAGTGTTTTTGAAAGGTGTTAATTAGTTTATTAGTGACGTAGTAATAATGCGGACCATCAAGGAAAGTTTAATTGATGTAGACTTTTGCAGACTGACGAGGAACCTTAAATTTTTAATTGTAACTAGCCTAATGATAGGAATCAATAAAATTTTATAACTCTTGACATGCGTTTTATCTCTTTAATAATTATCAATGCCTCAGTTGACAAACACAAATATTTTTAAAATAAATGAATAACTTTACATATTCATGCTATAATTTTAATCCGGCATGCTTTGGTTAATTTCTGGTATAGAGAGCAATGCTTAGAAATACTTTATCAAGCGTTTTCATACGGAAAAAAGAAACAGAGGTTTTAAAAAAAACTCATAAGACACCCTAAAAACAAAAAATTTCATAATCGCTCTGGGAAATTATTAGAAGATTGGCCGAAAATTCTTTGCTGCAGGATGATAAAATATCAAATATCAATAATGTGCGAACGAAACCATTTGACATACTGATTTTGACGAAAAAATAATATGCAAGTTAGGTCAAAACTTTTTCGTGAATTAGATTCTTGAGTTCAATCAAAACATATTTTCAAATATTATAACGTGAATTGACAAACATTAAATCTGATTTTGATTTATTGTTATTTTTAAATAGTTTTTACAAGTTTTGTCAATATTTGTCTTCTGTATTTAGTTGGAAATGCTCAGTAATTAATTCGCTAATAAAAATATAAGAAAAACGAAGGTATAAATAATTTGCTAATGAAAACTTTTTTGCAAAAGTAATTACCACCTGTTCTAACCGGGAAGGGGCTGTGGGTTATCTAGGCTCTAACATAAAATTTTAAATACCTGAAAAAGTGGGAGGTGAAGGAAGATTTTGGTCCTACATAGAATAGATGATAGAAATATCCCAGTAGGAATAGGGTTATTCCGATCAACGTTCCTTCAGGAGCACGGGGCTTTTCACCAGTAATGACTGCTTTTGTGAAAACTTATTGTTGCACCTTGACAACAAATTGAGAGCAGGTGACAGAGGTATTTTAACTACGAAGTGTTTTGCCAACACTTGGGCAAAACTAAAACAAAACAAAGATTTGATTGTTAGGTCTTTCTTGAAGAGTGAAATATCAAACAGTCTCAGAAGATCATCATTCTTAATATTCTAGGTTTAGAAGACAACATTGGGCTAAAACCAGAAAGCGAATTACAGTTAATGAATGACGATGGTTCAGAGTCGTCTGACTCAGGTGTCCAGTACGAACAAAGTGGTGTTGGCTCTGATATTTCTTCTGAATCTGAAGATTCAATAAATGATAGAAAACAAGGTAAATAAAATGTAAAGAAGGATCCAAAAAAAAACACACAACACCGAAAAAAAAATTTAATCCATCTTTCTTTTTTTCTTTGTACTTTTTTAAAACTCGTTTATACGAGCACCAGTGGATATGCACACCTTGCCATCACCGTTGATAAGCACTGGGCTTGAATTCAGCATATTTTCCGGTAATTCATTTAAATACTTTTGATTGATAGTTACAGAAAAAAATGTCTTATTTTTACCATTATTGTTATTTTTATTTATTTAGTTATTTTTTTTTGTGGAATATACGAAAAAGAGATTATTTATATTATGTAACAGTAACGTTTAAAATACTAAACATCAGCACAACGCACAAAAGAACAATGATCAGCACAACGCACAAAAGAACAATGTATCATCCCAACAAGGTAAATTCTGTGTTCTAAAACCTCTTGTGCGTATCGTTTGCTGGTAATGAAATATTCAAGTGATAAAGTACAGAATATTTGATAGCTCATCCCATAACAAACAGGAAAATAAAAGTGGAGATGAAGATCCGTCTTCGATTTCAGAAACTCGTTTGGAGTATAGTATTATAAATTGGCAAGTTTTAAGGATATTGATCTATATTTGCGACAGCTTAGGAATCAAAAAATTAAAAAAATTCAAAAACTATAAAGTTACTTATTTTTTTTTATTGAAATAAATTCTTCGAAAATCAAATTAAATTAAGTTTTGTGTTCTAATCCAAAACCTGAATCTGAGGCCGCAGATACTTCTGAAAGTTTTTTTTTTTAATGTCAAAAAGATATTTCTAGGGTTCTGAAAGTTTTTATTACATTATAGCTTCAGAATAAAAACTTCTTACGGTTTAACTTTGATAAAGTTTCCCCAGTCATATTTTTGTTATCAAATGACAAGACTTCACTTTCAGTGTATTTTTTAAGGTAACCTAAAATTTTAACGAAACCAATATCTTGAGAGCAAAAATTTTGAGAAAATAAAAAGCTTTTATTTTAAATTTATAAAAGAATTGTAAAAAATATGATTTGGTCTTTACTTGCTAAAGATTTAAGGTATACTTAAAAAGTAAAAATTTCGCTCTCGCGTAATTTAGACACCTGAAAGGTCGATCAACTTAGCCAGAATACATTTATGAAGAACAAAAAAAAAATCCATCTGAGGACGTTCAGATTTCCTATAACACTCATAGAAGTGCCATGAAAAATAAGCAAAAACTTTCCAATAATCATAAAGAAAGTAAAAATAATCATCTTACTACATAAGGTGGTATTCCATGTGGTGGTTGTGGATGAGGCATATGTGGGTGTGGTAAAAACCCTGCTGGAATTGGTGATATCATATGCGGATATTGGCCAGTATATATTGGAATAGGTGATATCGGTGATAACATTCCCGAAGAAGCTGGAATTTGCGGCGGTGCAATAATGCTAGGTGCGGACGTTGTTCGTATAATTGGAGGTGGGGATGGTGTCGATGGATGGAATGTCGGCGGTGATTGTTGATGAAACGTCGTTGGTTTTGGTGGAAGAAAGTTTGCATTATTTTTATTGGCGTGATTTAATTGCTGTGAAGCCAATTGGTTTGCATGGCTAGTTGCTAGCATCCAAGTCATATCTTGAACGGAACACTGAAATACCTCTATGTATCTTTCGCCCATGTGTTTCAGATGGCGATCATTTGAGCATTGGTGGGCTTGGTCTGGAGTTTGTAGCTGTACAAAAGCTTCGCCGGAAGGACGTCCCTAAATTTTAAGAATATAATTAAATGTAAAATAATTTTAACACAAAATACAGATACCTCATCATTTGGTACATCATTCAGGTTGGTATTGATTATATTGCATATTACTTTATCATAGTTACAATATAACGGCAATAGTATATGAACCTTAATTGTAAAATCAATGGAGATTTTTTTTACATAAATTCTTACTCAGGTTTAAAACTTACTCCTCAAAATTTGGATCATAGAAAAAGGTGTTAGCTTTTTACTGCCATTCAAATAAAAAGTGCCAGGGTGAAAATTTTAAGGTAAAATTTCTTCATTTGTGATAGGCTTGTTTTACTAGTTTGCAGATGTGAGAGAGAGATACAATGCTTGGCTGTTTTAATATATTTTAAAAGCCTGTTGTCAATCTTTATAAACGACCTGAAACGAAACAGAAACATAAATTTTTTTAGTAATTTAAAGCTTGTTGTTTTGATAGAAGTTGCATTGTATTATTGTTCGAGGTTAAAGAATCTTGAAGAGCAAACAAGCGGCTGATATAGAATCACAATTATAAACTAAAAGTCTAAAATTATAAAATAAGAAATTAATTTTATACTTTGAAAGAAAAATGTATAAAGCATATTTGAAGCATGAAATTTCAATCAAAAGCTAAAAATTTTAAGGCTTTAAAATGGAAGCAATAAAGAAAAAGTTGAATGTATTTACATTTTTTAATACATAATCAAACAATCAGGATAAATAGTATTATAATCGAGTACTTTTTAGTTGTATTTGTTTAGTTATTAATATATATAAAAAAAAAGAAAAAATAATAAATACCTGTAGATTATAAATAATATGTACTGTCCCAACCACATTATCCTTATAACAGCCAAGAAAGTTCAGTATATCTTTATGAGAAGCTGAAAATGGCAACCCTCTTAGTCGCAAACATGACATATTCATCAGTGCTTGAAGTCTTTGGTTTATAAGTGCGCGGTCACTCATAATGGAGCCGGGGAATGGTATTTGTTGTCCAGATAAAGGTGTGACTAACTGATATTCAATATTATACATAGTCAAAACCTAAACAAGATACTTATTAATAATACTATCAATTTTACTATGTCAACACAACACACGATAACTTGTATATACGCGTTTTGTTTTTATTTCCATGACTTTTAGGCATAATTTACATAACACAAACAAAATAAATATAAAATATTTCGCTAAGGAAAACCAGTGTGTTGAATTGCAGCAATATTAATGCGTATTTAAAAAAACCTAAAAAAATAACAACAATAATAAATAAATGCTCATGTCAGTTAAATAGCTGATATTGTATGAGAATCTAAAGGTACACACATAGTCTCTTGGGTTTAATAGTACGGAATTATTTTTATTATTTGCTGCACGTGCAGTTTTTTATTTTATGACGGAAAATTTCAGAATTTTCGTGCATGCCAAAAGTTGTAACTTGAAATTCTTTTGTTCAAAAAATACAAAAATTGGATATATAATGTCAGACCAATAGTTTGAAAGAATATTTTTCAGACTTAATCATCGATTCCCCCAGATTTCGACATTCATAGCGTCATCCAGCACATTCACGCTTATTAAGTCTAAACTCCTGCACAGAATAAATGAGCAGCAGAACTAAGTGTGTGTGTGTGTGCGTGTTAAAAAAATTAATGCGTTAAGTAGGTCGGATAAAATTTGGTTTAAAAACTTCCTGAAATATATATATATATATATATATATATATATAGCTAGAATTTGAATTTATGTTGAATAAATAACCATTTTTTTTTTTATTAAATAGGACTGAAAACATGGTTTTGTTAACTTGATTTTGATGTTGGGTACAGTAACAGCGAGAAGAAAATTTGATAACTACCTATAAATTAGAAAACTTATTTTCTCTCCAAAAATTTGAAAAGGTTACATTTCATATCCTACTCAATTCACCACCAACCCTATCTACACAACAGAGTCAAATTTTGAGTGAGTCAAAATTTTGATCTTGAAATTAATACACCATGCTCTCATGTTAAATCAACTCATATCTCCCTACATTATAGCTATATCTTTTAAATTTATTTCCATCAAATTCTTTTACTGAAATTTTATAGTTTTAACAAAAGTGTAAGTTTAGCTTTCTCTCTAGCTAGTTAATTTCAAAAATAGATTAACAAGTAGAAAGTATCCCGAATTATTTAATTTGACACGTTGTCTAACGTCAAAACGATAAGAAACTTCTAATTAAATGAATTCTATCAGAAAATAATTTCTTAATTAGAATTCGATTCTGTAACTCTTCTATAATTAATGATTTTATTTCTATCGAATGATGTAAATTTCTGCGTTTTTCTACCTGCAAATTTATTCATTCATTTTTTTTTTTTTTTTTTTCGATTTACAAATACATTTATAATTCCATAGAATTTTGCTGGAAAAAGAAATGCACATTGAATGGACTATTATAAAACTTTGCCTTATGTCAACTATTGGAAATTATAAGTACATCGTATATTTTCATAAGGTTAATTACTGTTATCAACTAAAAAGTTCCTCTGAAATCTTTCAAAGGTGGTAGGCTAGTATAATGCTAGTATAACCTCTCTACTAGCTACAAAAATCATTTTTAGAATGTAAGTTGGTTAAAATTATCTTGAATTTCAAGTATGCATTTCTTAGCAACGACCTTAGTAACGGAAAATAGCATGCTTTGTCCTTTAAAATTCACTGAATAAATCCCTAAATCCACAAAAGAAGGAAACAATTGAAGTCTGTTAAAAAATGTTCAGTGATGCTTTAAAAGAGAAAGAAAAAAAATCATATGTTGCTAGTGACTTTTAGGAGAATTAGAGTTCTTTTTGTTAGTTCGTTTTTCTCGGTTTGCTAATTTCGCACAATAAATTAGTTTCAAATTATTTTATCATACGAAATATTTGATATAAGCTGGAATTTTCAGGGAATGTTCATACTATATTACTTCATTTAATCGGTGGAATTTTGATATAAATCTTATTTTATTAAATTATTTATTTTGTTTCAGTTAAATTTTTATTTAAAAATATACATTGAAAGTAAAAACATCATAAAATCCTATTAACACAATATTAAAAAAAAAAAAAAAATACTTTGGTTAAATGAATTAACATAGTGCAAAGTATGATTGTGCAAAGTTTAAAAATACCATTTATAAAGCAACTTGTGATATCGTGTTATGAAATATAATCTTTAATTCGAATTTCAGACACATTTTCCGCCATTATGGGTTTTTAGTCAGAAAAAAAAAATTTATTTTCCTTTATTAGCATATCACTGATTAAACTTGTATATATTGCCTAATATTAACATTTGCAGAAAAATATTTACTTCCTAGTCTACCACCTTAAAAGCATAATTGGCTATATATATCATTTGAGAGCTTTTTTGTCATGATATTCATGAAAACAAATGGATAAGACTGTAGTAAAAAAAAGTAAGCAGACGTTTTATTTTTATAACCTTTTTCTGATTCGAAAACTTAAAATTGTTTATACACTTGAAATAAAATCTATATGGAACAAAAATAACTATTTTCCATCCATTGCACTCAAAAATCATTTTCATAAGTAGAATCCAAGGTTGCTTATGTGTTCTAAGTGGTTTATTGTCTCCATAACATCAATGATATGCCCCAAGAATTAAGCCCTCTAGTTACCGTTTATTTTCTGGTGATCGAAAATTCCATGATGAAGAAAATCGCATGTCGCATAGGGCAAGAATATGCTGTTATTGAATTTATCTGTTTTATAGTGGGTTCTATTAAAAATCTGCCACTTACTCAAACTTCCCATTTGTTTAAAT
This sequence comes from Euphysa ruthae, assembly GCA_035046665.1. Lineage (NCBI taxonomy): Eukaryota > Metazoa > Cnidaria > Hydrozoa > Anthoathecata > Corymorphidae > Euphysa > Euphysa ruthae. The sequence continues at coordinate 9,868 of JAUZNK010064363.1, forward strand.
TGTATGATCTGTCTTTTAACTGCGTTCAGTGGCATAGCTACCACTTTCGAAAAAAATTTTTAAATTTCACCCTCACGAATAGACATCCTCCCACAAGAATAGCCATACAGCCACACGAATAGCTATTCACCTACACGAATAGCCATTTCTCGGGAGTAAATATTTTATTATGAAGTTCTACGTTTAAATTAAATTTTCGATATTTATCCAAATAATGCATGGAAGTAAAAAAATTAAAGTTTATACAGAAAGTTGTGTTATTTTGCGTTGTAGTCTGATACATGCAAACCTTTTCCGGTAAACTTTACTGCAATTCTAATCACTTTTTCCGTTTATTTCCCCTATTCTGTTTTTAGACCTAAGAACTGGATAGTAGCCGTCTTATGAACTTAAACCTCAGCATCTATATTTAAATTTTGATTATCAAATTTCAACTGTTCTAAATCGAACTAGGCACCTCAGTCAAATGACATTTTACTCCGAAAAAATAAGCTACGCTGTCGCTTTTGAAAATTTTCCCGCAAATTTCAGTGAATGACGTTGTAGGAGCATGCTTGTTTTCAAAACCCATCTATTAAAAGCTGTTTAAAGAGTATGATTTGTGCACCTAGTTTAAGTTCATGCAAAATGCTTTCCGTTGATATCTGAAGACAGTTTATTTTATTGGTATTTTTATTGTGTTTTATTGTATATAAAACTGCCTTAAATTTTCAGCTTCAAGTAAAAATACATTAAGCTAACCTTCAAAGAATAGGCTTAATAATTTTTGCTCATACAAATAAAGTGGAAGTAGGGTGGTTTTTTGCTCATACAAATAAAGTGGTAGTAGGGTGGTTTTTTGCTTTTCTAAAAAAATAAAATCACAAAAATGCAAATTTCGTGTCAGGTTTATGTATTTATATCGACTTAACTCTTTCGCAACCAATTTAAAAACATTTTAGTTCAAAGAAAAATATTAATGATAGCCATCAGGCAGAAAATAAACGTCTTAAATAATATATCTCTAGATATGACTTTCAAGCATCAATGGAAAGCGAAATAAAAAATACATACTAGGTTTAATTAAATGCTGTACTGTAGATCAATGTTGGAAAATTTTGAGGACGAAGAGGAAAAATTTTAGTTGCAAGAATTAAAAAATGATGACTAGAAACAAAATTTACTAGAGCAAAAATCGGAACTTAGAAACTCCACAAAAAGAGCAAGCGAGCAAGCGAGCGAGCGAGATTCTAAATATGAATGCGTTGATTGTGATATTGAAATTTGTGCATCGCCATACTCTGCAAATATCACACAAAAAGTGGAATATTTCTCTTTATTGTATGTATCAGCATTGCAGTTTTTCCTCAAAACCATATTTCTCAAATTTTTCCCTTAAAACGTTAGTTTCAAAGATTTTCTGTAAAATTTTATTTCCTATTATTGATGCCTTCTTTATTATTATATGTATCAGCATTGCAGTTTTTCCTCAAAACCATATTTCTCAAATATTTTCATCAAAACGTTATTTCTAAAGATTATCTTTACCTTGTGACCTATTAGAGACCTATTATTTAAGTGTATTTCATTGTGATAGTGTTAAAAATTGTTTTAAAAATGTATATACATACATTGTTCTTTGGTGATAAGCAAAGGTATGTATAAAAATACGGGCCATTTAGAGACCACCTAGAAAAATAGTGGACTTATTTATGGCTGCCATAATAAAAAAATGTGGGACTGTTAAAGGTTTAAAAAAAGGGTCTAATTGTATATAACTTAGGCCAAAGAAATAAGAAACAACAGGACACTGAAAATACAGGGTACCAACAATATTCAGGAGGTGCAGTGTAAAATAGTGTTAAGTACGATACTTATTTTTGACCATGAGCAAATTTAGCTTAAACCCAATTTGGGCATGGGCTTAAACTAAATTCACTAGTTGAACTTTGTGAAAAACAATTTTTTGAAAATGAATTAGAAGTATTTCACAATAACTTACATGTATTTTTAACGAAATGCAGTTAATATTTTTTCTCAATATCTGGTTTTCAATATTTGATAATTTTAAAAACGGTCAAATTTTCTGCCGTACGTAACATTTCTCAAACCCTTCATATTAACAGCACATGCTTGACAACCAAACTTAACATACATTTACCTTTATATACAATCAAATAATGATCAATGGGTTAAAAAATGAGCCCAAGCAGTTTACCATTTTTGGCCCCATTCCCCAAAATGGGCTAATTTTGGTCATAGTACCAAATATTTTTATCTTTAATATATTTTTTTGTTTCTAATTATTGTATTTCAGTTAATAAATGAAAAAAAAAAATCCTAAATGATGTATTTTTTGTACTTTGTTAGCAGTTTACCATTTTTGGCCCAATTTCCAAAAATGGTAAAATTTGGTTCGTAGGACCAAATATTAACCTTTAATTATTTTTTTTTTGCTTCTAATTCATTATAAAATTGTATTCCAATTAATAAATGAAAGAAAAAAATAGCCTAAATGACATATTTTTTGTACTCTTTTGTATGGTTTTTGTCCCAAAATATCTATACCAGACATCAAGGAAATTCTTAAGATATTTCCCTATATTCATCCAAACTAAAAACCCAATAACTCGAGAGAAAGGAAAATGCTATAGAGCTGGTTGAAACCATCCTGAACTCACCGTGTTTTATAAAATGCATTAGAGCCAAAATAAACATGAATATGGCTAGTTTTAAAAATGGCCTGGAACCCCTAATCTTACTCAGTTTTTAACTGACACATTTTGATGCCACTCTTATGAGCTATATATGACTCCTACCGCAAAGTATTTATTTGGTTTGATTTGCAGTCACTTATTAGCAAGTAATTTATATTTTACGGCATCGAATTAAATAGCTATTGCAATTCTGCTTTAAGAGCCGCATTTCGTATTAATCAAAGAAATCCAAAAAAATTTCTGGTTACGTCACTAAATAAATTTTAATATAAACCTCTATCAAACTTTGAGATGTCCTGATACCAGGGATTAATAATGACGATAATTTTTTTGGCATATATTTACTCGTTTTTAAATGTTGGAAACGAAATATTTATTCGGTAAAAGCGTGGTTTAGATCATATTCATTTTTGGTCAGTGTTATAGTAGTAACATATGATTTTTATTTTGTTCATCTTCGTTTCTTTAGTTTTTAATACCTTGTTTTGAATTAACTAACGCGTGTACATCGCTTTTTGATATATGGTCTAATTTAGTTTTAACATTAGATAAATTGCGCTTAATAAGACTGGGGACAAGGGTATTATTGAATATTAGTAATTTTACCCCATGAGTTGTGTCAAGTTTAAAAACATGGCTGTTTAAAGTTGTATACAATTTTCAGATTTCATTTGAATTGAGTTTTAAAATTAAAATTTTAGGTAAATTTTGGTATGATTTTTGTAGATGTAATTTTACAGTTAAAGGTTCTATTACTAATTCGCCATAAATTAAATTGTTTTAAAAAGTCCTATAGCCGTAATTCAAGTAAATTTTAGAAGAAAAATCTAAGAATTATTCCACAAATCATAAATTCCACATAATAGATTATTTTCCTTCAAAAATTCAAATAAACATCTAAAAAAATATCTATTTATTCATATGTAAAAAAATATCAAAAGAATCTCTTTCAATAGAATGGATGAAAGAAAAAAAAAATAATAATAGAAAGAAATTATCTATTTGTTTTATCTGCAAAGCCAAAGAAGTATATCGCTACTCTTCCTTGATAATAGAAATTGTTATATATGTAGGTTTTCTCTAGATTCCGATTGTTTATTTAATTATTAACGTTTGTGAAAAGGCTAAATATTTAAGTTAAAAAGATTGTGAGAAGTGAACAAGAACATAAAAGAAAAATTCTCGTTAATTATTTAATAGAATATATCCCGTATGTAGATTTTTATACGAAATAGTGTTGCTGAAATTTCACGTATATCTGTTAGTGAAAATGAATAAATTCTTAATATTCGAAGCAGCTAGGTAAATGGTAGCTCAAAAAACTTTTATGTTTTAAGCCATAACTTAATTTTATATTTATTAAAATTTAAATAACGAATTTGGGACAGGGGCAAAGACACACTATTTAATTTCTGCTATTTCATACGCCTAAATTTGGATGGCAGCTTAACCTGAAAAAAAGGTCATTAGGCAGATTTAAACACTAACCACTAGACAGTGGATGCAAAAATAGTGAAGATTGAATTCGGCTGTTCACTTTTTCTTTTTCCCTTAGTAATATATAAAAACAGAGGTTTTCGCAAATGCTGCATAATTGACCAGCAATAAGTACCTTGTGACCAAGGCCTTTTATGAAGCTGCTTGTAAAAGTATAATTTTACTGTATCTACAGCCTTGGACAAAAAACCTTTGCGAAAATGTTCCGTGGCATTTCATATCCTGATCACCAAAGTGAAGTTGGAAAATAACAGTGTTTCTAGCAACTTTGAAACTATCTTCGTTATTTCTTCGCTTAACTAGAATACCCCATTTAGTAACATCTGCAGCACAAGCAGGGAATTTAAAAAATGTATGCCAGTAGCTATACCATCACAGTTATAAAAAATATTTTTACACCCAAATGCTGCACATTCCCTATCAATTTTTTGTTTTCTTCCCATGGCTTGTTACTGAGTTAGACCTTCAAAATGCCTTTAAAAAAATTTTTTTTTCGATAAGAAAGCAACCAGAATCCCCTTTAATTCAATATATATATATATATA
>JAUZNK010064374.1:0-31091 GCA_035046665.1 Euphysa ruthae
TATCTGGCAAATATCTGAGCTCAACACTTTTTTCTTGAAACATATTTTTATGGTGCCCACTGGAAATTGGCTGAATGCTGCACGTATTGTTTTAATTAGTGCTATGGCTTTGCCAGCTTTGAAACAGTGTTATCTTTTCATTACTGACACAAGATGTAAACGTGTGGGTACACAATGTTGGATGTTTATTTGCGTTACATTTTTAGAGTTTATATTGAGCGTTCGTCATGCCCGTGAGTTATTCTCTCATACAGAGTTTCTTTATATTACTGCATGGCTTCTGTTTATTTTGTTAGTATGTCTCGCTCTTATTTTATTCATGGTTCTGTTGGGTGAAAGATCTAAAAGTGGCAATTTATCGGTACCTGTCAGAACACATGTATCGTACAATGAGCTTAATGTGGACAAAGAATATGAAGGGGATAGCGAAGATCATACACATTCTGTTACGTTACCAAGGAAGAGAAAGAGTTTACGGAGACTAGCAAAAGAGGCTAAATATTAACAAAATTTAAGAATTTTTTGCTTTCTTCATGTTGCTTAGTTTTGTATTTAGGGTGTATTTATTTTTATGAATTATATTTTCTGTTTTAAAAGGTATAAACAAAGTAATAGTATGGTTTTTATTTTAAGAGTCTAATTATAACTTTAAAGTTATTTTTTTTCCTCTGTTTTTTATCAGGTTTGAAAATTAAATTTTGTATTTTTAATTTTTTAGCGGTTAATCGCCACTAAAATATTACACCCCTAGGCATTTACCACAAAAATGTACGAAGAGGTTAGGAATTTATTAAAACTAGAGACTTAAATTAAGTAACTTCCTAAATTGATGTACTTGGAAGTCTTAAGTTCCCCTCAAAATAAAATTACACTTTATTCTTTGCAAAAGTGGTAAAATTCATATCTCCGTCTCCCAGGAATTAAGCAGCCAATTTGCTCTATATCTCATGCATGCAGTTAGGGTGTTAGAATGACACCGCATTTAACACAAAATTTCCAATTGATCCAAAATTCACCTCAGATGTTTTGCTTTATTCTTATGTCTTAAGAATTTAAAAAAATATGTCTTTAAAAAAATATAAGAATAAATAACTGCTTCTACATTTAGTAACTCTGCTTTAACTTACTACATACCTTATTAAATAATAAAAGATTATTAAAGGAGCATCTGTGCTGCAGATACCTAGTAAGAGATATAAAACTCTTGTTTTCTATAATTTTGAATGATTTCATGCAATAAATATTGATAGTATATATTATGTGCATGCTAAGATTATACAATAATAAACCACTAACTTATGCTCTATAAAGCATTTAAAATGCAGAAAAAAGAAATCAAGTCTGTCATATAAATTGACACCTATGAAATAATGTTGCATAATTAAATAATGATTGTGACTTGAATTTTTAAGGTTTTAACACACGACTATTAATTGAGGTCCTTAGAACTTACTTTCAAAATGTTCAATATTTGGCCAATTCTCTACTTACATTCTTCAAACTGCCTCACTTCAGGATTTTTTCTTCTTTTTGCATAGTTTTTTTTTTTATTTCGTTGTTCTTTTATTCACTAGTCCAGTTAGTCTTGTCCAGCCTTTCTAGCAGTTCAAATTAACTATACACATTTCAGCATTTTAGTGTCATTTCTTTCCAATTCACTTAAATCATTTTTCTTTGCTGGCCAAATTTGAATCTAACTTCTAAATCTAAAAGCGGCATCTTCTGGCAAACAACGGTATTAACTCTGATCTTTTTCCAGTTGCTTCTTATCCTTGCAATGTCGTAGTACTCACCTTTCTGGCAGCTATTGTGTCACCTAGGTAATAAAATTTTTTCGTAAATGCCGACATCCCTGTATCATTTGACATACAATTTCTGTTCACAATATTATCCCCTCACCCATAGTTTTAGCTCTTTTTAAAACTTTTTGCTTCTGGTTAAGTTATTTTCTTTCGGTCTAACAAGTAGACTGCCTTTCTTGACATTGTCTTAGCCTTCAGATAAACTTCATTGTTTTTTACGATTATTCCAATGCTTCTAAAACTTTTTAATTTCTTTGTCTGTACTATCTGCAGAACTGCTTAACCACCATGTCTCTTTATACTAAAGTGGACCTACCACAACTTTCTCATAACACTGCCTTCATCTAATCTCTATATCTTTCCCCAAGGCACATATCTTTTATTACTTTTTAATTTCCTAATCTTAGCCTCACATAATTTTTATGCTGAGTTATTTTCATCACGAGGTATAACCTTTGCATCTTTTAAAAAATTTCTTTTTATTCATCGCAAATAACAAACTATCTGAGTTTTGACAGATTTAAATGTGATAAAAAGGAAAAGTTTTCTCAGAAAACCCTTGAAATTTTGTTTTATAGAGCATAAGGAACCTATGTTTTACTGTTTTTATTTTGATAAATATTTTTGACCTACCGCAAGTTCTAGTTTCGGAGTTTTTTTTTTTTTTACTCCATATATTCTATAATTTTTTGATTGTCTGGAAACATTATTTCTATTATAGTGCGGATGTCGGTCATCTTGAAATTTTTATTGGGAATATTTAGCTTTGTGTCCTAAAAAATAAAAGTTGTAACTAATTTCCTTTTTAAAGTAAGGATTAAATATTTTAATCATACTAGAAATATTCTATAATTTAAAGTTAACTATTTTGGAATTTACTGAAGAAATTTAAAATTCTAAAGCACACATTCTATTTACAGTGTGCAATGGAATGTCTATTTTTTATATTTTTATATCTTATTTTATACAAGGCATAAAATTATTATTTTTTATTTATACATTAGATAATAAGTTACATATTTATATACCGTATTTCCTATTTATTTTTCTATATATTTATTTATCTATATATTTATATATACTTTTGCTGATGACTTTTATACAGTGTTGTTGTTCTTGTTATCATAACTTAGTTATTATCATTTTTTTGCAAATATTCATAGTATGTTAGACTCTTAATATACACAAAATATATGTTACATTTTGATCCAAGTATGTTATTAATAGATATCAATAGATGTCATTCAAAAAACTTTGATTATAAATTAATCTAATTTACCCAACAAACCTTAAATCTAAATCCCTTAAATAATTAACAACAGTCTGTCACAGTAGTAAATTCTTTAAAATACTAGAAATGTTAAAAATTTATCCAAATTTAGTATTTTAACATAAAAAAACTGTTCTATATGTTACAAAGAAAAATTTTTTGCTATAAAATTTTGGTAATTGTTTACTGACATATACCGCCATAAATTTTTTTAAAAGTTTGAAAGTCAAAGATATTCACTTTCAATAAAGAAAAGAAAAGGGATTAATTTTACCCAAACCATTATGTGAAATAATAAGCTCTATATAAACTGTGTTTAATTTTTCAATGTTTGAAACATTGACCTTTAGTTTATATTTCCATAACATTAATACTCCATTAATACTATAATTTTGGGTCATTATTTACCCACATTGCTCTGGTAAACAATTAACAATGTTTAAAACATTATTGAATCAACGTTTTAATTTTCTTTTTTTAATTATATTATATTATATTATATTTAATTGTTTTTATAAGATTTGTGTTGGAATTAAGTTATAAAAGTTGTAGATTTTTTTATTTTAAAAATGACATCATTTGGGTAGATTATCTATGGATTGAGGTTTTTTTCTCTATAAATCTTTTTTCCTTCTGAAATTTTGTTTGTTATTTTGTTTATTTTAATTAGAAAAGGTTTTCTTCAAAACAGTTCAAATTCAGTTTTAAAGAAATGTTTTTTGGTACTTTGTCACTTTTTATGCAATGCTAATATTTTATTTATGATGATTATACATATTTCTCCCATTCTTCCCAAAAAAATTTAGGCTGTAAACCTTTAAACGTAAAAGAGGCCAAATTCTTACCAGAAATCATGGTTTCGTCATATATCTTCAATTTCTGTTTAAATTTAAAAATGGCTTTCTATCTGTTTTTATTAACTCCTAGTAATTTAATGGTTCTGAAGGCTCATTGTTAACAGAATTTCAGGAATAAATTTTCTTATTTCTGTTAGTCTGAGCATGTCATTCCAAATAAATCCCCACACATATTTTCCATATTATGCTTCTGATAAGATTTTGTGCAATTCTGATAAATAAAATTTCTGATCATTTAGCAATCCTAAAAAAAAAACAGAAAATTTTTGAATAAATTTTCAAACTAGTTTACGTTTCTTAAACCTTGTATTGTATTAATATTAATAATCTAAATGGAAATCTATATATCTGTGTGTGTGTAGTAACACAGACTAAGATAAAGTAACACAGAAACATTTTAATAATGATATTATTTAATATTATAAAACAATATTTTTTGCCTGGGCATGTTTTTTTTTTTAAATATTATAAATAATATGAAATTATAACATAGTTGTTAAGTTCTTAATTAATTAGTGATGCAATACTTTTTGAAGTTTTTTGCCCTTCCATGTTTTTCGAAGAGAAAATTATTAATTTTTTATATCATAGGATTAGGTGATAATTAATTAAGGAAATTATTTAATTAGTTAAAACATGGTAAATTTAAAAGAATGTCACAGGTGCAATTTCTTATTATCATATAGAATTTTAATTTTAAAATAAACAACAATTATAATAAGAATTTCTAATAATTTGTTTTTTGATTGGCAAGCAAAAATTTGTTTCCATAGCGGCATTTTGATATCAATTTTGATTTTTCGCTCAATGATTCTGTCTGGTTTTTATAAAAAAAAACAAGTTTGTTTTTTTTTATGACTCTTTATAATTCTGTCCATGTTTTTTGTTATGACTTTTTATAATTCTGTCCATGTTTTCATGCAAACGTAACTTAGTCCAAATAAAAATTAAAAATCACATTTAATTTATTTAAGTGTGGAAAATGTTTATAGATTAAATTTTAAAATTTTGTTCCAATATTGGTAAAAACGTTCTTATTAAATAGAGGGCTAAACCATAAGTATAAAACAATGAGGTGAAGGCTCAAATGATTTTTTTTTTTGATTTTTGTCAGTCACTGACACTGACTTTGTCTACAATTTAGAGTCCGAACAATTTTAATATCTTTGGCCTTTAAAAAATGTATGGATTTCTACATTACCTTATAATTGTAAGTAAATAAAACATCATTTGAGATTGATCTCGCAACATATGCTCAACTCCTGGCGAGAGTATCAGCTCTGAACCTAGCATTGTGGTCGAAATTTTTATGAGGTTTAGATATGTTTTCGAGAAGTTCTTCATGTTGAGCGCGTAACAGCTCATAAATGTTGCTTGTTTTTTCTGCAAATACTAGAAAATTTTTGTCAGATTTAATGTCTGTTTTTATTTTGTTTTTTTAATAGGCTGTTTTTTTTTTTTTTTTTTTTTACTAAACTCAATAAATATTAAATAAATAAATAAATATTCCTCAAATTCTGTAATTATTTTTTTTTTTTTAATTCTTTCAATCTGGTACACTGAAGAGGTGCATTTTTTGTTTGGAATCCAACTTTATATTTGATCTCGACTTGAGAGTTTTGGCTATTTGATTCTTCGCTATTTAAGAAACAATGAGTTTCCCATCAAATTCTTTTTATTAAATTTTCGGATTTTTTTCAATTAATAAAAGTTTATAACTGATGTTGTCTGGTGCTGGAACGTTTTAGGATAGATAAATTGCGTAATTTTTTATAAAGTGTAGATTAAAAACGGAATCGATCAATAACATTAATTACTACAAAAAGAAGGCTCCGAAATTAATAAATAATCAAGCCATACAATAATAACATTCATAAAATAAATATTTGTATAACTACAACTTTTATACATTAAAATTCTCAAATACCAATATCTGTAAACAAAAACTCATCCAGTGAGCAAATATTGAATGAATCAAAATTTGAAGCCCTAAAACAAAGCAGATAAAATTATTTTGAGTTAAAATCCATTCCTAAAAACACTAGACAAAAGAAATAAGAGAATGAAATCTCATGGTTTAACCCTTCATTTGATAAGAATATTGTAAAAGAATTTTTAAATTTAATTGACAAACATTTTTCACGCTCAAATAAATTACATAAAATTTTAAACCACAAAACAGCTAAATTATGCTACAGTTGCACGAAAAGTAAAGGTAGAATTATGAAAAGTCATGACGATAATATATTTGCAAGCAGTTCTTTTTCTTCCTCAGTCCAATTTTTACTACGCACAGTAACAGTTTTATGGTCACACATTGATTGATATCATTATAATTACATCTGGTTAGATTCCACCAGGGTTACTCATAAAATAGATCCCAGCAAATTTAAGTATTAAAACATGATAAAATAGAAATTATAGTCATTTTAACATAAAAAGAAATGAAAAGTGAGTTACCCAAGCACTGTATTTCGAGAACATAGAACTTTTTTAACTATAGAAATCAAAAAAAAAATTATATGCATTGGCTCAATGACTTGTCTCAGTCTCAGCATGTCAGATATTACATCAGATGTCGGATGTTACATCAGGCTCTGGAAATTAGACATTTTTCTATTTATCCTTCCAGTGAACTTTCACAAGCTGTTTAGCCATGCATTATTACACTATTCTTTTTTATGATAGAAAATTTTTTTTCAAATTTAATATTTTTTATTATTTGTTGTTTTGATAAATTTTAAAACATACATAATTACAAACTAAAACTCAAGAACAATGTTAATTTTGACTGTTTTAATTTCACAGTTGAGCAGTTTCTAAAAATTTTGTTGAAATTCGATTTCAGGTCCTGACCTGAAAATTATTTTCCCTTGTAAAAATTAATCTCATCAACGTAATACAATAGTTCATTCTAATTTCACTTAAAAAATTAATTTTTATTTAGAAAAATGGCAGAAAAAATTGTTGGTCGTAGAGAAACAATAGTTTACCATCAAGTAAATGAAGAAACAGGTTTATTTTCAAGTAATGTTAGTAATTCTGAAATACTCACCGATCATAATATCCTTTCAAATAAGAAGCGTGTATATACATCAATTGCATTAGCTGATATATTCCAAAAAGTAGTGTATACAACAATAATAACAAGTTTTGTACTTTATGCATACACATACCTACAATGTGGTCCAGAATATGCTTTGTTAGCTTACTTTATTTTTTCATCTATTTCATGGATTACCGCATCATTCGTAAATTTAATTGACGATATTATACCGAAGCACAGAGCTATAGTGTTTGGTTTTCTAATTTTTATCATTGGGCTGTCTGCATTGACAGGTATCTCAGCAAATATTACAAAGAATGATAGTTATTTAAAATACGTTTCAATGGGCATGCTTTACATAGTATGTTTGGGTGAGAGTTGTTGTAAAACATTAATAGGAGAGTTTGGCCATGACCAATTTGCTAAGACACAATTGCTTCAGCATCTGCAAGTATATTCAGACCGTTTGTACTGGGTTGGACATATTTGTGCACTGTTTCTCATTGCTTTCTTACTTGGTATGGTAGAATTTGCAAATTTTGAAATAGGCTATGGACTTAGTTGTGTTGTTCTATGTGCTGGGCTTATGTGCTTTTTTATTGGTTGGTCAAAATTTACGGCTCCCGAAGAGCAAAAGGGTAACAGATTAAAAAGTTTATTCTCCATGATAAAAGAAGCAAAAAGAATTCAAGTTGAATTTCAAAAACGAAGCAGGGCGTAAGTTTTTTTTTATGAAATTGGTAGTATAAAATTGAGATTGTTCAACAATATTCAAGGTACATAGAATTACAAAAATGCAGTAGCTAGAAAATTTTGAAAGTTTTGGTTTCCAGCAGTTTTGCATGAAGTCAAGAATCATAAGGGTGTTTTAATTCATATTGCCACATGTTAACAAAGTTTAGTTTTTCTGTACTGGGCTCAAAAATGAACAATTTTTAAATCAAAAATAATGTTTTTGAAATTTTTTTTGTAATCCACTCATATTTTTTTATAATTTTGCCATTGGTTAGAAAACTATAGATGTTTTGACCCATACAACAATTTATCAGAATCTCTTTGTAGTTGTAGTCATAAAAGCAATACAATTTCATTTTTCTTAAGTGCTTTTATTTTTTCAATTTTTTTTTTTGTCATAAGTTTAACGGACCATAGGTAGTATCTTTTGAACCATATTTATAATCATATATTTCTACCTATCGGAATTGTCGTTTTTTGATAATTAGCCTAAATATAGTAATTTTAAGCCTGAAAAATATTTTGATTTTTTTTTTTTAAATCCGTTCATTGTGTTTTTAAAGTTTTTTATGATGCTATTGGACTAGAGGGGCATCCTTTGATCCATGCTTCCACTTGCAAAAAACTTTCGCTTTTTGATACTGGCTCAAAATCCAGTCTTTTGTTAGGTATTTTGTTTGAAAAGATGTAAATTTAGTCCAAAATTCAATTTTTTTTTCTCATAAAATTATGATTCTGCTGAAGTATGAGAAAGTATTGGTTTTGATAATTTTTTTTCTTTTGATATCTTTCTTCTTTAATATAATGCTTTGTAAATTTTTCGAAACTTTGGGGGATGTTTATAGCAACAGGAGACCATATAGCATAGAGATTATTATTTTGAAAAGTTCATTGTTTAGAAACGGGCACATGTTGACACTTTTTTAAGAAAATTTTTAAAAATTTACTATGAAATAATTATTTTTTGGAAAAAAAGATTATTATCATGGGATAGTTACCATGCTGATCTAACTGAAAGTGTGAAAGTTCTACTCAGCTAGGTAAAAATCAATCAAAGTATTCCAAATGGTACGACAAGGTATGTACAGGCCCCTATCATTTTCTGGAACAATCCCATAAAGGATTTGTTGAGTAAGATGTGTGATCATTAATCAGAAAATTCTAGTTCAGCTTTCACCCTAAATTTTGTTCAAACCATGGATTTCGATGACTTATTATAAGTCTGTTAAGGATAGTTATAATGTATGTTCTATAGCTAATGCAATATCCAATCAGGGCATTATCTAAGAAATTATTTATTTTCAAAATCATTTAAAAGATTTGCAACTTTGTAGCAGGATGGTCTGGGGGCACGCTATAAGCTATTCAGCACTTTTTTGATGTTTAGAATTGGTAAAAATGAGTTGCTTAATACCATTTTGACAAGTTTAACCTCATCCATGAACCATTATCAGTAATGGCGCAACAATATTTGGTTACATAAGAATGCTTACATAAAAATGAAAGTGAAACACAACACACTAATCTGAAGATCTACCTAGTAAGTTACATCTTACGCTACTGTGGCCATACAAGATAAATCAAAGTTAAGGGCATTAGCTTTTAGTGTTTAAGGTTAACTAATCAGTCATATTCCCGAATTTATCTAACGCTAATGAAAACTGTGATAAAATAGGCTTTATTAAGCTGTTATAAGCGAAAAAGCTTACATTTCCCTTATGTCGTCATCATCATCATTATTCTCGACTTAACTGTTTTCTATGCTAGCATGGGTTTAATGGGAATATAAATTTTGCATTTAAATTTTCAATACCGGGAAAATACTTTCCAGCTAATACAATACAATTGCTGCCTAACAGAGGTAAACACAAAGCGTTGGGATATAAATTTTTCTGGATTTTCTCCAGACATTAATTTCAGCACAAAAAATCAATTGAGAATCTAATAGCAATATGGTATTAGGTTTCCTTTTCCAGCCCTCTAATTAATTGCATGACTAAATTACAATTGAAGTTTAACTAGAGATTTTAATTTTTCTACTGGAATATTATAAAAGTTATTAATTTGAGAAACAACAAAAAAACAAATAAATAGTAGAATTATCATAAAGGGTTAAAAAGTCGTTCATTATATACCCAAATTTAAATATTGTATATAGCACTCTGGTTTCTGGCATGGATAATTCACTTTGCCAGGGGGTGATCGTTACTCTTGGGGAAGTTATAACAAAAAAAATTCAACTAAAAATCTGAAAATTTCGGAATGTCAGGTATTTTGAAATTATTTTTAGCTAATTACTTTTGTTAGAAAAGTTACATTTTAATAATTTTTAAAATATTATCCAATCCTGCAGAAGTTTTTCATAGCTTTAGGAGACATTATTTCTAATAATTTAGCTCATATTTGTTAAATAAATTAAAATTTTTGAAGATTAAACAGGTGAAATTTTATCCAACAAGTTGTTAATTCTTTTTAATATGAGCATTTTTTGAAATTTTCTCACCTGCGTTATTGTTGCTAAAAAAATAAGGAATTGTATATGCAGTTTTAATTTTGTCTCAAAAACCAAGGTTTTTTATGATTTTGGAAATGTCTTTTATTCTTGTTGGGATTACTAAAGAGAATTGATCTTTAGGTTATTATTGTAGAAATTCACTGGGCTCCATCATTCACTGGTTATATCTGTATCATTATTATTTGTTGACAATATATTTTTTTTTTATCAATGGTAAATTTGATGCACCGTTTGGTACAAAGGGTATGGCCCAACACTTGTTAGATTATGCAAGAATTAAATTTGGAGGCTCGTTCTCTGATAATCTTGTAAATGAAGCTATATCTATGTTTAAAATGGTAGCCATATTTTTCTCTTTCATCCCATACTGGGTATGCAATGCACAGGTTAGTTAAAAATATATGAAGTGAGTAATGCAATAACTAATTGTTTTAATTTATATATTTTCACCTGATGAAAGCTCTCATTATAGAGGACTAATTCCATTTATTTAAAATCTTGTCATCTCTGTTTACAATTTTTTTTTTTTTTTTTGTATTGTTAAAATGCTTAATTAGTCTCTGGTTCTGCATAACCTGTATCACTTATGAAAATTCTTACAAATGCTGATTTAAGGCTAAGTTCAATATTGGTATTTGGTTTTGAATATTTATTTGTTAAAAAAAAAACACCATGTGATGTGTTTATTTTGCATCATAAATGCAGTCACAAGTGATTATGTTTTATTTTTTTTTTAAGAAAACCATCAGCCTAAAATTAACAGATTTTGAAATAATTTCATGATCAATTATAAATTGAATAATATTTTTACTGATATTTTACCGCTTTAATTTTCCATGACCAGGTATAATAATGGTCATCTTCCAACTTGATCTAAACAGATGGAGATCTAAACTCAAATTTCTCTGTTGTAAATATCTGTTCTTATTACCATGTCTTTTTCGGTCTATTTCTGGAGTTTGCTCCTGGAATTATCATGTTTCTACACCTTCTTACTCAGCTATTCTTCTCCATTCTCTCCAAATGGCCCAACCAAATTAATCTCCTGGTCTGAATAACATCTTTGATGCTATGAATACCTAGCCTGAACTCCTTACACTAAATTGCCTTGCTACATGCTCTTCCCTCAACTTCCAGACCTTTAGGGTTTTATTTTCGTTAATTTCCTTTTGGTCAAAGAAAATTTTGCTTTTGATTTTACAGTTTATGAGTAAAGTTTGTGTTAATGGCATGAGGCTTCACTATTTATTCTTTAGCTAAACAATATGATAAATAATAACGATAAATAATAATAATAATAATGACTAAATTTTAAAAGTTATTTAAACCAAATTTTTCAAAATTCTAGATGTATTAAAACAAAAAAAAAAATACCGGTCTAATTTTTAACATACAGAATGGTAGCTTTATTCCCTTCTGTTCTTTAGGGCTACAGTACTTTCATTTACCAAGCTTTTCATCTTAACACATCATTGGGATCTGTTACTCTAGCAGTTTCATGGGCTGCTCTAGTTAACATCATCGCTGTCCTTTTCTTCGTTAAACTCTTAGAAAAACTGGTTTATCCTGCTCTTCGAAGGAATGGCAAGCAATTCACCACAAAATGGAGAATCATATCTGGAATGATTTGTGCATCTATTTCTATGATATTAGGTGAGTTTTTGTCGTTTTTTAGTGTATTAATTTTGAACATTTTTTTTTCTAAAAGTATAAATTGAAATATGCCTTATTTGAAAAAATTTAATAATACTAATAATTTGACAATTTTTTATTTTCAAATTAGAAAATTAAAATTTTCAAATTAAAATTAGATTTTTAGCAAAAATAATTTTATTTTATTTATTTAAATCAATTTTTTTTTTCAGGAAATTATTTTCAGATTTATATAAGGTTTTTTGGAAAGTTCTTAAATAGCAAGGAGAATAATTTTCGCAAAAACATTTTTTTACTAAATATGCTACTGCAATTAAGCCAAAAATGGCAAAAAGTAATGTACTCATTGAAATTACGTTCCAGGAAATTCACTTTGCTTAGGATTGAATAAGGTTTTGGGGAGAGTTTCAAGAAATAGTCCCTATGTATTTTTATATATTATATATTATTAAATTATTATAATACTAGCTGTATGCCCCGCCAAAATTTGGCTAATTGGTGCACATATTTGGAGGACCGGGGTTTCGATCCCCATAATTCTCCCATGTTAAGCGAGCGCTCTACCTTCGGCCTTGACCTCTCTTGACAACGTATGTAAAAAAATATATATTTTGTGATATTGTTCTATTTGGTCAATGTTTAAACATCAATAAAAAAAATCCAACCAATGAAAATCTTTAACATTGTTATGATTATCCAATCGTTGACGGGCATTATCGTTACTTCATAATGTAAATAAAATAAAAGGCTCACTAAAATTGGTTAGTTTTGTTTAAATCCAGTTATTGAGGTGTCTGAACAGACAGTATTATTATAGAGATTATTGTGTCTAAAATCAATTTTTTAGATATTCAAGTTTAATAGAGTCCAAAAATTTTTCTCTTGACCATCTAAAAATACTGAAATTTCTGAAATCGTGTAAAACTAAGCTTTATCTGCTGAAAATTTTGTAGGGTTTTGGCTTGTTTAATTTGTTTGTTTTAGTTTTTTGGGTAGATAAATTACCCAATTGAATTATTGGGTAGATAGACTCACCCCATTCTTTATGTATCACTTAGAGATTAAAAAAACTAAATGAAAATATTTACTGTTTGAAGTTAATTCTTGATGATTAAGCTATGTTTTGTTTAAAATAGTTTAATCTATAAATATTCAACTAAGTCATGTCTTCGACTTGATAAAAAATATATTTAAAAATTCATATGAATGGATAAACAATTAAAGTTCAAGGACCGAATTCTTTTTCCAGCTCCAAAAAGGTAAAATTTCTTGCTTTTTCTTAAAGTCTTTATTTTTTAGAAATTCTTCATGATCTTGTATTTCTTATTTTTTTTTTTTTACTTCATCCCCATGAAATTTACTTTATGAGAGTAAAACAACTAAATAACCCCTCTTCTAACCCTTCTTACATTGTGATGCTGGGGTTAGTATATTGTTTGGAGAAAAATGCTAGAGGTTTGTGTAACATAATTGTTTAAAATATAGTTTTAAAAATACTTTTTTATTTAATAAAGGTTTTTAAGACCTTTTACCTCTTGATTACGATAAACTTATTTTTTGAGAAAAGTGCTACCAGGAACTTTAGAAATTTTTTCAGCTAGTTTTAAAATTTTATCTGGCCCAGGCATAAAATTTGCAATATTTTCTCCCCGGTCTTGGTAAGCAGTTAAAATTTAGTTTTTAAAATAATTTTTCAAGAAATTATTAAAAGGTAATAAAATTACCTTTGGATAGTTGTGAAACTACTTGAAAAAAAATTTTTGAACCGATTGGTTTGAAAATATAATTTTTTTGAAACCATAACATAATTCATTTTGAAATAGAAAGTTCCTCAAAAGTTTGTTAAAGTTCTGAAACTTTTTAAAATTTATTCTCGTAGTAGTAGAAAAAGAAGTTGGGAACTGAGTGACTAGATGAAGGTCAAACAGGAAAATATTGTGTTACTATATTTTGTGACACAGTTTATAAGAGATGTTATAGCTATGATTTTGTTGCATCATATGGTTGAAATATTTACGGATATTGTACAGATAATCCCTGTTATATTAATATTATAATTATATTGAAATCAAACCCCCACTTCTTAAATAACCAGGCAAACCAGTTATTTTTCAAATAATTTATAGCGACACTAATAAAATAATGATTGAGGAATATTTAAATTCTAGGGATGATGATTTTAAACTGTTTGAAATTACGATCCGTACTAACAGTTTCAACGATGGCTGAACAGTTTTTAGAAGTCACTCAGTCCGCAGATCTGTATCTCTCCATAAATTATGAAAAATTATTTCAAAGATGATTCATTTGGACAAGTTGTTATCTCTGTACTCTGAACGGTGATAATAAAAATATTATCTCCCCATTGATTTACCAATTTTTTAATTTTTGTGGTATGATTAAAAACGAATTGTTTTGTCAACTCAGTCACATTTATATTGAGAAAGAAATTATCATGTCATGATAATTTTGGTAGTAATGATAGTTTTGTGGTATGACGAAGCAATTTTGCATTGCATGTTGGAAAAAGAAAACATCTTCTGGGGTGATAACAACAATATGTGAATCAAAATATTGAAAATAACAGTATTAAGGAAAAAAACGTATTTATTAAAATGAATTGTTATGCTGAATTGAATGAAAGATTATCTTTTTTAAACACAGAGCCTTTTACACGTATTAATTTTACACGTATGAAAGGGGTCTATAGATAATTTGAAACTTCTAGTTTTGATACCCATTTTGATCATATATTTGGAATCATTATTGAATAAAAAAGATAAAGGAATAAATGTTGTCTATCAAAGTTCAAAAATGTTACCAATTTGGTTAGAACTAATATATTGAAACATCACGATAGTTTGAGCTTATTAAATGCCTAATGAAACTAGTATGTACTCTAAATCTTGTTAAAAACCTATTTTTTTAACAGTATGAAGACTTTCCTGAAACATTTTTTTATAGTTCGCTGACCGACTGTCGCGACTACCTTGTACTCATTTTTATCAATAGGTCAATATTTAGTGTTGATGTTCTTTTTTCAAACTTTGAAAATTATTATTATTTTTTTTTTTTTTAGATTCAGGAAAACAGCATTTTCTGAATTTTCATAATATCACTTTCGCTTAAGGTCTAAGCTAAATTTATTTTGTAACTAAAATTATCAAACGATTTCAGGTTTAATAACCTAAAATTTCCTTTCACCTCCGCCTTTTTTGGTCCCATGCAGTGAATGTCCTATGAATTCAGTGTTGTTTTTCTCTCACTCTGTTCATATTAGGTCTTATTATCCTTTCATTAACTTTTTTTTGTGTGAAGTTAAGCATTAATGAGGGAAATAACTTTAGCTTGATTTGGGTAAGCAAGGCAAGAATAGACCAAAGATCTATATACTCGATTTTTTCTCTGATTCTGATATTTTGTTTAATTTTTTTGCATGAAGTTTAACGTAAGGGATAAGAAATAAATAGCCTGTTCCACATTCATTTATTCGTTTTTTTTCTGATTTTTTGTGCCTAAATTAAAATCTAACAAAGCAAATTACGTGGTGAAGCAGAAATTTTGAAAATAACTGTTTTTTGCCCATTTTTGGGGTAAACAAGGCAAAAATGGACCCAAAATCTATAATTTTGTTTTTCTCTGCATCTACTTTACTTCTTTTTATTTTTTGCATGTATTTCCAAAGTCTTCCTCTTCACTTTTTAAATCGCATTTTGAAGAGCTTGATTGATTTAATTTTATATTGATGACAAAGTTTTAAAACTTGCAACAACGGCATATGTCGGTACAGCTCAAAAAATTTTTTTTGCAGGAAAGAGGTCTATGATTTTTTTTAAAAAAACATGGCTTGAAATACTGTTTGCATCATTGCAGTGACATAATAATAACGACAAAATAATGCATTCATTGTTGGAGATAATTGTTTAAGTTCGGGACAGTTGATGAGTTTTTGTAACAAATGTGAGAAACCCGATACTTTTCGATGGTTGGTATACTAAATTGTAATAAGTCTTTACTCTTGCAGAGAAAGTTTTAATAAATCCATTGGTTTAGTTTGAAATTCCAAATAAAAAGTGCCGAAACTGTACTTCATATTCTGTTGTAAATAAAGTATTTTAGATATTTTTATTGGAAGGTCTTTTAAGTATTTTGATTAAATGTTATAAAACGTTCTAGAAGACCATCAATCAATAAAGTCTTGTTTATTATAGAGCCGAAATATAGCATAGGTTGGGTTTTTAAAGTTTTTGTTTATCTTAATGTTTATAACGACCAGAGATCTGCTAATCACTCAAATGCTTGATATTATTTGTAGCTGGTACTCTCCAATACTTTATACATTCAGAAGCCAATTTGGGTAGAACTCTTGTTCATAATGTTGGCCGAGCAGAATTTTTATACGTACCAAATGTACACATGTTATGGGCTATACCACAATTTGTATTTCTTGGAATAAGTGAAATGCTTGTTGGGCTTACAGGTAGGATTAATTATATAGATAATTTGGTCATTAAAAGATTTAAACATTTAATAATCCTTGAGGCTGCTATTTTGTCATGAATTATAATATTTTTTCCTGAAAAAATTTTCTAGAAAAAAATGGGCATCTTGATAGCGAAACACCCTGGAATAGTTTTCATGTTCTTAAATGTAGTGGACATTATAACAACCACAGTTGTAATCTACCCTAAATCAACCCTAGATGTTATCTACTCTGGAAAATTAAAAGCAGTTTAAAGCGTCTTACTTGGTTGATAAGTCAATTTTACTTCTCTTTATAATTTATATCATCTTTACCTATGTTTGTAATTTTTTTTCAGTTTTTAACTACTATATTTTCAGTATTTTTTTAATAGGAAAAATTCTACTACTCATGGGTTAATCATTGCTGAAAAAATAACCGAAACTCTTCACAAAAGTCAAATGTGTGCGTGCGAGCGTGTGTGTGTGTGTGTGTGTGTGACGCATGTAATAATGATAAAATGAAGTATTCAATAACTATAAATTTTAACCATAATATTTTATATCAATGCAATTCTTTAATTAATTTATGATGCAAAACTTTTTTAAAGACAACAATAACATAAATGGTATAAATGTCACAACTTACTTCGACTACATTCCGAAATGATAAAATAAAGATTAACGCATTTCGAAATCATAAGTCTTTAATTAATTCTATAAACATCAAGCCTTTATATTGGAACAACTTGGTAGTCCTGTATTATTTTGATGTACAGAAGGTGCTTCAAATAAGGGTTTGCTTACACAATCGCAGTTGCGACAAAAATTGTCATTGTGTACGATCATTCTGAGAAACCGCAGTCCGTATTGAAATAGTAGAAGCCTCTTCGATATGAAAATCATATTTCTCCATTTATTTTTGTTTCAATTTTTTTTCCTTTTATTTTTTAATGGAGATAATTAATGGAAATTAAATAGGTTAGTATTACATACTAACGTGAAATAAATAGGTCACTTGTATATAGCAAGAAATACATAGGTTAATTACATACTTACATAAAATAAATAAGTTACATACATACTAACATGAAATACATAGGTTACTTACATACTTACAAGAAATAAACGGGTTACTTACATACTTACATGAAATAAATAGGTTACATACATACTTATATGAAATCAACTGGTTACTTATGCACTAGCACGAAATACATAAGTTACTTACATACTAACCTGGAATAAATACATTACTTTACATATTAACCTGAAATAAATAGGTTTAATTTCTTCAACTTAAGAGCCCCTGGAAGTTGTGTATACTGTTAAAAAACAAACTTGGTAAAGTGCATTTTACACCACAGTGAAACGAATCAAAGTGAAGCTTTTATTTATTACTAGCAGATCTTGGGCCCTCCGGGCTCGATCTGCTATACATGCCTTCGGCCCTTATTGTCATGTATTAAGAAAAAGTAAGAAAAAATCTGAAAAAAAAAATTCAAGTTTTTCGAATTTTTGAAAATTTTCGAAATATTTATGACACTACCTGACTTTTCCCAGAAAGTTTCAGACTCGTAGCCCTCCCACTATGGGATAGTAGTGAAAAATATAGCCAGACACACAAACAGACACTTTCTTTTATAAAAATCTAAAAATCTCAACTTTTTCGAAATTTTTGTCTTTCTGATCCTCCCTAAAAAGAGTTAAAATGACCAATCATTTTGTTTTTCAATTTTAATTAACAAATTTATATTACGAAAATCATGAGACTCAATTTTAGATATAAGTTTAATAAGTGTAGAAATTAAATCTAGTCCATTATATGCATCTCCAATTCATCGGAAATAACATTTCGGATAGATAATGTTGACGACATTATTGTTGATCTAGAAGTAACAGGAAACGTAGGGACTAGACATGATTTTACACAGTCAAAAGTTTATGGTAGGTATGACAATTTTAACTTGCAAATGCTTTAATTTAATGGCCAATGTTTAACATAAGCAACAATGTTTTTATGTCCAGGCATGCTTTTTCTTGGTATGGCAGCATTCCATCTCGTATTCTCTACCGGATCTAAATGCTTTCAGTTGCCATGCGAACCTTTTCCGTTGCAATTAGTTGCATAAAAAATAACTTAATAAAATTAGAAAAAGCACCAGAAGTCATTCTACTCTCGATTAATAATATATACTTACACAAGGGTTATTTTATGCCGTTTGATATTTATATTTATAAGAAAACCTGTATCATAAAGACAACTTTCAAAACAATTTTTTCTTTTCACACACACACACACACATACACTTTTTTGAAAATTAAGTGAAATATTATTAGGCGAGTGTAAGCACGATATTTTTGTATGATTGGTTAAAAACAGAAAAAGTCTCCAGCTTTAGTTCAAGCTTGGATGTTTGGGAAAAAACTAACGTCTACTTCCGATAGCAGCATTTTATAAATTTTGTGAAATAATAAAAATGAAGGGAGAAAATTTTGTTTTGCTGACGTCACATCTTTAATAATCTTGATTATGAGTCAAGCGCACATACAATACGTCTAATTTTGATATTTCATTAAAATAGTGAAAAACTAAAAATTGGTTCAATTTTACATTTTTAGGTATGTTTTGTATAATTTTTTTTTTGTTTGCAACTTTTCTAGGTCTTGGTTTGGCTTGCAAATTATGCCCTGATAATTTCCAGAAGCTTGTAACCAGTATGTATTACATCATGGTTGCTATGGGAAATATTATATCTATGGTTTTTATTGCTGCTGGTGTGTTTCCATCTAAAAATTTACTCGGAAATAACAGTGCAATTGTGTATTTCTTTTCTTTGGCTGTTCTAGCCGTTTTTGGTATTGTTATATTCGTTGCAATTCTTTCACGACAGGAACAACATATTTACGTTATTCCCCAACCCGGGCCCGTTCAAGAAAACCCACATGAAATTTTGTAGCATATATATATTTTTTACTATTTTATATACATTTATATATTAAAAAAATGAAATTACACACTTTTATAAATGGTGTAAACAATATTTCACCACTTTGCTATGCGAATTTCCGCTATGTTTACATTCTTGCTAGTAAATACTAGTCTGCCCCGTCCAAATTAAATTTTCTAACTCTTTGTTGCTGTGTTTCCTTGAAAACATAAATTTTGTGTTTATCTCATAAACATCTATAAAACTACACCCATTTCATTATTTTGCTTAAGTGCGCACCAATAGAAAAATATGCTTGATACAGGCTAAGGGTTGAAATAGTTATTTTTTAACTCAAAATAACTAATGATTTTGTTCTGGACGTTTCTTAAATTTATCAGTAAAATCCAGATTGCTCTACCTGAAATATCTTCCTAAATATAAAGATAGGAAAGTTACCCTCCTAAACACTCAATATATTATTTTTTTGAGATTTATGCAATGTTTCATAATCAAATTTTGAAGCTTTTGTGGATTGTCTCGAAATTTAATAAACATGACAAATTGTACATGTTTGTATTTGTTTTCCTATGAGAAATCCCGTGTTATACCACCGTTCAAAAGATTGGCAAGCTTTTGAAAATTTGATTTTGGAGGTAGGTTATTTTAAATATTTAATGAAAAAGGGAGTGGCAGTTACCAGATTTTTAAAAGCCAATTGATTCATGCTTATTTATGTTGGTATTTATTATTTGCAATCCGTAATTCTTTATATATATATATTTTTTTTCAACTGTTTTAAAATTTTGTTAAGGTTTATAATCTAATCATTATTTTCTGTTTTCTAAACCTGCGTCTTTCTACAGCAAATAATATAGACTTACGGATTTTGAGAAAATTCATACTTTTCACAATCCTTGACAAGATATTTTGCATTTGTGAAGGTTTTATTCGCGTAAAGTGTTGTAAAATTAATAATTTTAAACTTTTATTAAAAGGCTTTTGGCTTTTGCGGATGATAGAATTTCTTAGAATGTCATAACCCGAATGTCATTTTACCCTGAAACCTTGTAAGATGCTAGAAAATTTTATTTTTCTGGTGTGCTTACAAGCTTATAAATTTTCCGGTGTGTTTACATGTCGTTCATTTTTGATTTTCAATTTTAAGTTATATTCCAGAAAAAATTTTTTTTCTAAAACAACATTTAAATTCTTATATTTAGCGGAAATCTAATGTTAGAGAAAATCTTGTTTAAAAGTATAAATCTTGAATAAAAGCTATTTATGTATAAACTAAAGGCTTCCACTAGAATAAGCCCATGCTAGTTCTTTTTGAATTTCTTTGTCTAGGTACCTTTTTTTCATTTGAGACCACTTTTTTCGCGGCCATTTTGTCTTGTCGCTCAGCGTATTTTGCATGTTTCTTATTCTTTGGTTGTCGCGAATGCCGAAACCTTTCTCGATAGAATATCCTAATGGTATATAAAGGTGCTCAAGATAATAGAAAAACCAGATATTCCATCATTTAAATTAATGATTGAAGAAAAAACTTCTAACGTTCTACGGCCAACAAAAATATCTTTTGGGCAAGGTTTCCAAATTAAACCGCCGAATGCCTCTTTAGCGTTTTAGGTATATCCATGGAGACATTTCAAAAAAGTTCTCATAAGGCAGGTCTTTAAATGTAGGTGTGAGGATGACTTTATTGGGAAGTGGTAGGTTTAAAATGATTTTGTAGGTTTGCTTTCCTGTGATCTTCACGCTGTGGCAAAGACACCTGGTGCTTGCATTTCTCGGGCAAATTGATTTTCAAATTACAATCGCAATTTTGAATTTTTCGCTATTTTCAAGGTTTTAAGGTGTACCTTCGCCTTAACTGCATTTCGTGATATTTTAAACTTAAATTTCTTGATTAGTTGAAACTTAGTATCATGGTTATAAAATATTATCTTAAGTTCTCTATTGTTAGTATTGTCTGAGAAAGAATTTCTTATTTAAAAATATTTTCCTGTCTTGATTATTATTATTATTTTTTTTTTTTAATTCTGTAAGGAATGTTAAATTTTAAATATTATTCATGTGGAATCAGTATTTTCTTTTAAATAAATTTTCATTTAGTTCATATTTTTACCAATTTTTAATATTGAAATAATTATATTGAATAACCTTCATCTTTCATTGTTTATTTTTTAACAGAGAAAATTAGATCTTCCCTTCCTTTGCGCTAAATGTTGCAACCTTTGAGTAAAACTGGTCTACTCATTCTCAAAATTTGACTGTTTTATAACTGAGAATGTTCTAAAAAAGTCTGTTTATTGCAAACGTTTGTTAAAATTTAAATAAGTCGACAGTTATTAACTTTATAATGGAACGTTTTTTGGAAGTAAATTAGCTGGTGCAAGTTTGACTAATCTCAAACTTTCCTCGATTTCCAGTTTACGGCTAATCATCTGTCTTTTCTTCCTTTTTATCCAAAAGTAGGCGAATATAAAAAGTATCTTTAAGGACATTATGCCACCTGCGAAAAAAAATTTCTTTTTAACAGTTTAAGTCCCGAATCTGCTGGAATATACCATTGTATAACTATTTACTGTAGTGTTGTATTATATAAATAAATAAAGGTATTATTGAGGTGTGCCATACAGTATGTCATGCCTGAAGAAGATATGAAATGCATCAAAAGTTCGCAATAAAAAAAAAAGTATTTTATGTTCTGTGTCATAACTGAGGCTAGTTAGTTCCTCGGCTATTAATATGTGGTAACTAGTGGCTAGGCATAAATCTATTTTGTTTTTTGTTTTTTTGTAAATATATATCCTCTTATAACTGTTTAAATGTTCTGTTTAAATGTTCAACAGGTAGAGTGTATAAGACAATTTTCAGATTTATGAAATCTTTCATTTTCCGTTTCTGGATATCTGGTAGTATGCACTTTTTATTTTGCATTTCAAATATTTATGTCTAAAAGGCCCTGGATGCAAATGTAAACTTAACTTTAACAAAATATTGGGTGTTGTGATGCTTGATTTTATTTATACCAAGTAATTCTGAGAATGAAAAGAAACTTTCCAATACTACTTCACAAAATTCAAAACTTAAACATTAGCCTTTATTCTGTTGCACTGGGTTTCTAGCATTGTAGAATTAATTTGATGTCAGATACTCATGGCCAGTTATGTGAAATTCTAATGTCTTCATATTAAGAAATTTGAAATCAGTTTGGTGAAAGTAGATTCTAATGCTATGATGAGCGAAGTTAAATATCATCTTGTCAATATTAGTATCTCTGTCAGATTTTTTAATAGAGCTCTATGCCATGATTTTAAATTCACGAATATTTATACCCGCGAAAATTTACACCAGTGTTATAGCTTTGTGTCGTAATAAGCATATTCATTTTTTCTTGAAGTTCTGATTGGTCTTAGTTTGATGTATGTCGTTAGAAGGTTAAATAAAGTGTAGCGAAGAATCAAATACTTTTTGGCTAACGGATCCGTTCTTTATGGGATGATTGAGCAATGTCAAATGTGGCAAAAGCAAGTGTAAACCACGGGCTTGCGCCTTACTTCAAAACGCTGCTGCAAACAATCCTAGAAAAGTCAGGGATACTGTCATATACTAAGTTTTGATGAGAGCCTTAACCAAGTTATTCAGACTTGTGAAATAAACATGTATATCAAATTTTAGGTTCATACTGACAAAAGTGTCAAGGCGAGGTATAGTGTTTCTTGGTCATGGCACACACAGAGTAACATATTGAACCACTTTGTTGGAATGACGAAAGACCTTAAGTCAATGTTCATACCAAATCTCAATCGATCGCTCTAGTGTGAATAAGAAGTTTTCTAAGAATTTTCAGCAAAGTTCAAGGATGAGAACTATCATCCTCTTTTGATACTGGCAGTTCCTCTCTCCACATTTTGCATAGTGCTTTGTGCTGAAAAATCTCACTGGGTCTTAAAGAAACTTCTGAAAGGTGCATACATGATTCTCTACAAAATCCCAGCAGGAAGGGAAGATGATGAAAGCCTCACAGGATCTTCATCCTATCCTCTCAGCTTTTGCCCAACACGGTAAGAATTTATTTGTCAAAATCATGCTATTGTATGTTTTTAGTTGTTTAAGTATTTGGTTTAGCTTTCTTTAGTTGTTTTACTAGGAATTTTGCTTATTATGCTAAGTTTTGTTGCTGCTATCATTGTGGTTTTAGTAGATTTTGTTGTTATTGTTGTTGCTTTGGTTCAAGGTAACAAGTTGTCTCTTAAGGCCATTGTGCTTATCCATCGTTCGCTCTTCTAGCCCGTGGAAGACATCGCATTAAGGCGACTACACCTCTCGTGAAGGTTAATCCCTGTGTCATTAACCTAGAAGTGATTAAGCTCTTGTTCTTGCCTAATTCATCTTGATATTCGTTTTCCACGGTGTTTAACTCTTTCAAAATCAGTGTACTGATGTTTGTCCGTATTTGACCATGCTGAATATAGTTGATATGAACAACTTGCCAACTTCGAGGCTGTACACCTTAGTCATATCGTCTATCAATAGTCATCGTATTGATCATCATTGCCGTTGCATTTAGGAACGTTGGATATTGGATATTTGATGCGAACAAAAGCTGAGATGAGAACAATCGCAAGACATGTTTAGGTCAAGGCTCGTGACATATTCAGGTTGTTGCACATTTGCTATGTGGCCAAGAGCATTGTGTGCTAGCTTAGCTTGGGACTTTCCCCAAATAGGCTATTCTATTCTTTAAGCTAAAATCTATCATTTCTCCTCTTTAAAATAGCTGTGCAACCTAAAGTCATTGAGCCCTGTAAATCTGCTCGACACCTGAAGGAAATGGATCAATCTGGCTAACAACACGAAATTTTTGCCTGTCGTAAAAATTAAAAATGGCTTTACTTTCTATGCTTCTATCAGCAAGCTGAAGCGATCCTATGCAATCACATCTCAGATAAAATACCTTCAAGAAAAGTGTCCAAGTGACATAGCCATGTTAAAATTATTTGAGAGGAGTCCATTGTGATTTGCAGTGCTTCGCAAGAATCAGAACTAGAGGGTTCTGGTTTGTTATTTACCCTGACTTTTGTAATTTGCTCCTTAGTATAATATTTACACAAACTAGTCTAAAATATTTACGCAAGCTCATCTTAGATTTTTTTTTCCATTGCATTACCTGCTGTCGTTTTCTTGATGTGCCGAATTTTTAAGGGGAAATTAGCATTTTTGTTTTCTGTTCTTAAATATGAAAATAAAGGAAATATTTGATTTTATAAGACTGGAAGCCTTCCTATTAGTGATTCCAATGGAAATTTAAGTGTACGCCGTGTCAAGAAACTGGTTCTATTGTGAAAATTCGAGAGTAGAGTTATGCGTTATTTTACAGTTGTTTTTATACAGCTGCCGTTGTTGACAGTTTGAATATGCTCAACAGAAAATCACTTTTTTTATTAGAAGCGTTATTGAAATAGAAAAAGACAAATTATCGATAAAACTTGGTTCCGGAGTTACATGAAAGAAAGCTCCCTCGATAACAAAAATTTTATTCATGCAATGCTTTTAAACTTCGAATGCTGCTGGTTTTTCACTGTTTTAATTTAATTATTCCTTCCCAGCAGAATAATACAAGACTATAAAATACGCCTGTTATTTCGAACATTTGCTGAGAACTCGTTAGAAATTTCTCTTGGTGTTTAAAAAATGGACGTCAACTACTTTGATTATTCGATTTATTTTTCTTGCAATTTTTTTATTACCTAGTAAACTCCCACCTGCAATAACATCTCACTTATTTTTAATGTGTGTTTTCTTTAGAATAGTCTTCCCCTACGCTACAAAAGCTGCAAATCTTTGCCTAATTTTAAAGCAGCTATTAAGGCATGGATCTGCAAATCATGTACATGTCCAATATGCCGTTAATTAGTTCTTTGTGTGTTTTTGTTTTATTGCTAATTATTTTATAATTTACATATAAAAAAATTTTTTTAATTTATTGGTCTATATTAAGTTTATTAATATAAAATTATATTCATATACAACTATGTTAGCGTTACCAACGTTAAATAAATAAATGAATGAAAAAAAAAAAAAAAAAAGTGAATGAAAAACTAGTTCTCAGCATCAATATTTTGTGGACTCACAGGGATGAAAAAGGAAATTTCGTGAACGCACGATGAGGGCTGCAATTTTGCGAACGCACGGGTATGAAGAGGACAATTTTGTAAGCGTACAGTAATCAGGTTGGTAATTTTATCAGTGAATGCCCAATATCCGGCGGAAATTCCCGAGATTGGAAACTTTGAATTTTTCGTAAATGTTACCCTGATTGGGCGAATTCACTAACTAAGGACTAAGAAAATAAAGCAGCGTTAGTTAATAAATAATAGCTGTCGTGGTAACAGCCAAGATACAAATTCATTTGGAAATGAGGCGAATGACTTTTAACACTAATAAATTAGTTGCAAGTTTTATGTTATAGTAAAATATTGATTTAGAAAACAAAATTTTAAAACATAAATTGTAGTTTTTTGAATCCTTAACCGCACCACAAAGTTCCTAAAATGAAGTAAATAAGTTCTTATTTTGTTAATATTAACAAAACCAAAAATCTAAAAACAATAAACCAAAAATAAGATTTAATATGACAACAAACATTTAAAATGGCCACAAATTGGTGTCAAGGATAGCACAGAAAAGCCGAGGGGTATTATTTACATTTTGTTCCCGTTAAAGGATTGGCTCTATGTTAAAATAAAATGAAAATAGGAGATCATACCTGTAAAAATTTGAATGAGAATTACAAATAAGAATATTACTGAAGAAGCATTTCTGGTTAATTGACACGTACAGTCGTCTCCTTAAGAGAATTTGAAATTGGTTTACAGCTTGTTACCTTAATGTTTTAAGTTGCTTCTGTAAATAAACTGTTTTAGAAAATCCACGTCCTTTAAAATAGCGTGAATTCTTATTCTCTATTACTTAAACAATTTTAAAAACTTTTGTAATCTTTCCCACCCTGTAGGGGTATATATAATAGCCTCAGAACTTCTTTTCGGATTTTACTTAGGATTACTTTATGGAGATTACTTATTAGATTTGGTTATTCCTGAATGATCGGGGAAGGTTTTCACTTCATTAAAACGTTGAAATATCAATATAAAATTAAAGAAAACACGAATGAGTGAGTGGCAGATATGACAATTGAATTAACAAAAATATTTTCTTTTGAACGTCAAGAAAGAAACGGAATAACAGTATTTAATACACAAATATAGAGGTTAACAATTATTTATCTTTTCTTAGTTTTTTTAAGGGGTTAGCAGCTTTGTTTTAATTATTTAAAAGTTTTAGAATCTAAAAATATCAACTTGATGATGGGTGATACTGACGTAAGTAAATATATAACCATCGTTTTTTTAATCGGATGCACCCGAATAAATATAATATTCTTTAGAGATAATATTTTGCGCCACTTAATTTTTGATTTAATCACAAAGAGGAAATGAGGGGTTGAAACAACGATTTTATCAGCGATTGGAGTTTTATTGATATAACAGGTAAATATTTATTTTTAAATTGTATCACAACTGGAAAATTTTAAGTAAAATATATTTAGGGCTTTAATAAAAATGCTAAGAAACAATTGCAACTAATATTTTTTTTTTCTTTTTTTTTTAAATTTAAATTTCATATAATTTTAATAAAAATAACAACACACTAAAATTTCGCCAAAAATATTTAGGAGAAGTTTTCAAATTATATCATTTTTAAATTGAAACTTTGCATTTTTCTCCAGAGAAATTATGAACTTAAAATCTGTTTGATGTTGAGTACTTAATATAAATCTATTGTTTAATAATACTCTTTTTGCACTATTTTTTTGAATACTTTTCCACAAAAATAAACATTTGAAACAATATTTTGATAACAATTTCAAATTAAACTCTGTACAGATTTATTTCGACATTTCACATTTCGTGACGTTGAAAAACATGGCGTGACTGAATGAAAATCTAAGCTTCTGTAAATGTAACTAACAGAAAAGTTCTCAGACAGATGTGATTCATTTAACATAATGTTCTAAGGAAAATTACCTCAATGAACGGTCAACAATCACAGCAAATACTTCATACGAACACATAAAAAGTAAAAGATTTTTAAAAATATACCATTTTGAGTCGCTCATCGTTAACATGCAATTGCCGTGTAACGGTAACTGGCTATTAAGGAATGAGTGCCAGACACTAAATGTTGCAGGTGTACCAAGTAAACGTTAAATATTTGTTTATTAATAACAAATATTCTTAAACTGGACGGGGGTAGACGTTTTTCGAAAAAATAATAATAAAAAAAAAAAAAAACCAATACAAAGAGTGCTTATTATATAATCAGCAATACAATGATAATATTAAAGTGAAATACAGCATCCAATAACTCTAAAATCACATGTTTCTTCCCAACGCAATTCTTCACTTAATTAGTGATGCAAAACATTTTTAAGTTTTTTATTGATGCATATATGCATACATATGCTACAAAATTTTAGTCAACGATGCAAAAATTTGTTGTTTGCGCAATTATTTAAAATTTTTGTAACAATAGGTAACTTATTAATAACAACAAGTCAGTTCAGTTATCATTTATCATTTGCTGACGACAACAACATTTCAGAGATTATTATAAATCGAAGTTTTCTCTTTAAGAAAACAACCAAACAACCATATTTAAAATTAAACATGTAATCAAAGTTGGTATTGACAGTCCTAGTATATAAGTATGCGTGACAAACTTTCGGCCTTTATATGTTCCCTTTGATCGGGCTTGAGTTCCTGACAGAGAATTAATTGATTAATCTTGTGTTTATATTGTGAAAAAAATTAGGAGAACGGATAAGAAAGTTAGAGAAAATCAATAACAGAAACACTCAGATTAAACATTTGATGTCAATCTCATGATGTTATTCCGGTTGGTATTACAATTTGGATGATATCATTATAGATATAGAGTGGTGGTTAAGAAAGCTAAGCAGTGACTGCGGTATATATATTAAATGTGACAAGGTTTATTAAGTTTTCTTGTCAACACTCTTTTATTTTTATCTTCCTAGTCAAGATTACTAAAAATTAAATTAACATTTTTGTGTTATATTTGTTTTATTAAATTTTATTTAAATCCTTATAATGTTTTAATACGATAAAATCTCTGTATATTATTTTTCTATCGGATCTATGTTTCAGTTGAAATAAACAAACATTTTGATTCAAATAACGGATAAAAATGACAATATTGACTGAGTAAATAAAATGTTAACACTACCTTGCTTTTCTTTATTCAACTTTCTTTACGGTCGGTGTGCCTGATCACTCCATGAAAGTAATATATCTCTGCAAGTACATCTTTATATATTTGAATGAAAATGTGCTAGCACTAAAATCATATCTTCATAAAATAACTGCTTTCCAAATGAAATCGATTGTATAAAGTGATAAAGAAAGAAGAAGGTTTCTGTAAGTTCTTGCTACGTTCTTTATTATGCCAAGTAATGAATCAATTTATTGCATTAAATTTTTCTACTTGGCATCGAATAGGCTTTTTATACATGATATAAGGTGCAAACAAGAAAACAGTCGCGATTAAAATATATTAGTATATTTGAGCGAAAAAAAAAAAACAAAGTTCAAATGTAAATTCAAGCATTCAGTTTTTGGCTTCTTTTTTTCTTCAAAGAAGTCCAAAACTTGAGGGTAAAAAAAATTACTTCTGAGTCATGTTAAGAGAAAGAAGATGAGTGAAAGTCAAAAGTTGCCCTTTGCTTTTGATCCATTTGAAAATCAAAGTATCTTTAAATTTATTTTTACAAGATTTATGTTTTGAGAAACCGACAAAAAATTACTATTTAAATGTTAATATAAACTCTATAATTTTATTTTCTTTAAATTTAAAGCAGGGAACAACATAAAGTGAGAAATCTCAGCAGAGCACTCGCCCAATTTGGATAAGTTTAACACTTTTCAATAGCAATCGTATAACAACATAAAATTTAATCATCTGCGCTTGTTTCTAGAATGGAAACAACCAAATCGTTTGAAATAAATTTGTAATAAATTTTAGCGCAACTTGACATCAAATTTTTAATAATGTGAGGTAATAAATTTTTAAATGAGTTTAAGTTGAAAGAAGGAGATAAAGTTTTTAATTTTCTTTATGAAAAAGTAAAGTAGCATGATTTTTAACATATTAAGATTAAACACATGGTTTTCAAGCGTTGGGATATTTCAAATACCAATAATAAAGTTATAAACAATCTGACACTGTAAATGCTGGAAAAAATTAAATACTGCTGTATATAATTAAAAGATATAAAACGCATGTCATGAGTTATAAAATGCCTGATGATAGGAGCAGCATGACTCTTGAAACGTCGCTCAATAAAAATTTTATAACTCATGACATGCGTTTTATATCTTTTAATTAATAATGCCTGAGTTGACAAACACAAATATTTTTGAAACTGCTGTATATGTATATTATAATTAGGTATGCAAAGTCACATACTTTTTCATATGACAAATAACCTCTTAAATTCAGCTATCTAATTTTTAGTGTGCCTGCTAATTTATGTTATCAACTTCGTGATATATAACTTTTAGTTATGTATCACGTTTCCACTCGTTAATCTCTTATAATAATACAACTAGAAGTATTTCATAGATTAAGGTATCATTAGTTTTATATTTCCTGTATTCGCAGCTTGATAGCTAAAAAACGGATTTTCTCAACATCAATACTATGGATAGCTCATTGTTTTCCAGCTTCCAACTAAATCTCGTAGCTAATTTCTGAAATATGTTTGCAAGCGATCGGTTGTTGCGTCTGTGAGCCACCCGCCACCCACCTAAACCTGTCTCTAAACCTGTAAACTTGGTTCCCATTTCCCACCTTCACATTCTAAGTTAGATACTGTTATTCCAAGATATATAGCTTTCTCTGACAGGTAGTTTTTTTTTTGTCACTATCTCCCAAGTGTTTATCATAATCAAAAATTGTGACATAAAATTGAACTGTTAAACATTCGTTTGGCTCCTTCAACTTCCATACCACCTGGAGAATCATTATAGTTGAAATTACATTTGTTTGAGTTATGCCACTGCGCATATTGAGTTGGATCTGTCTTCATAAGTCCTTTTTTTCAAAAAAAAACGCTTTACAAGATCGACTCATGGATTCTACACAATTTACCGTTCGTTAGCGAGATGGCTGCGAAAACTCCGTGGAACGAGGAAAACCATAAAAACTCCTTTTGTTTCTCCTTGGTGTGTAAAACTCGATGTGGACATAAAATACACCAGATAAAATTCCAGTGTCTATAAACCTGTATCCTTCCATCCTTTCATTACTTGATAAAGGATAAAATTGAAATCCTGAACTTTTTTTGATGAAACAGGTGGCGAGGAAAAACTATTTACATGTTTTTGGCTAATGGAAGATTCAATATTTACATCAGTATTTACAGCATTGGAAACAGAAGTTTTTGGAATTAAAGATTTATTTACAATATTTAAAGCTTAATCATCTTTGAGCTCGTTTTGTTTTCTATTATGAAAACTTTAGTTTTCTTTGTTTTTTTAGAATTCTTTTTCACTTTATATGTTTTGCCCATTTTTTTTTTGAACTTCTCTGTATATTTCCAAACTAATACTTTTTGCCTCGATCAACCAGATCGTCTTAAACGGCAAAACAATAAGAAGCTGTTAAAAGTTGAACGGTTGTGGCATTTATGTGAATACCGGTTTATCTTCTAAGTAAACCACACACACACA
>JAUZNK010064375.1:0-14604 GCA_035046665.1 Euphysa ruthae
AAAAAAAAAAAAAAAAAAAAAAAAAAAAAAAAAAAAAAAAAAAAAAAAAAAAAAAAAAAAAAAAAAAAAAAAAATTTTTTTTTTGAACTGAAAATTACATTATTTGGGTCCAGTGTCAGTAAAACAAAAGTTTTTGGCAGTTTTTGAAGGAAAATGAATGTTTCGTAAGTAGCCATAAAGCCATAAGTAGACGTAAGTAAGCATAAAAAAAGTTAGTCTTAATACGGGCCTCCAACTACGAGCAAAATTCAAAAAAATAATGGAATTAGGGAAATTTTTTTCTTGACTTCTTACCTAAAAATGAGAAAAATTCATTTTCTATTCCTTAAGAGAACAGTTTCATACAATATTTCAGAAAAAATGTTGAATGGGCAGACAAACATGGGTGAATCCATAGGACAATGTCGGTTTGGCCATGAATAAAGGAATAAGTTACTAACAAAGACGACCATTGGCTAAATTTTGAAATGCTACCAAGCACAAGGTTGTGTCAAAAAAGCCTATTGTTAAGGTCCTTTTGAAAAACAATGTCATATGATGTATCTAATGAAATTTTAAATTCATCAAATTTTGAGATGATGGCGAAGACCACTGCTATAGAAAGGGCAATAAGGGTCAACTAATCTTCGAGAAATGCATGCTGCTAAGAAACAAATTTTCTTGGTATATGGCCGTATTATTCAAATATTGTCTTTTTTAGTCACCAGCTTAATACAAAAATTTTAAAAATGTTATAACTTTCAAAAACTTCATGTGGGTGCCTTTTTTTTTTTTTTTTTTTTTTTTTAGTGACATGTTTTGAATTTAAAAATATTTAACAAGCAATTGTTGGGAACAATAATTATTAATGATAAGACCTGCAATACTTTATAAAAGCAAACTTGAGTTCAAAAGAATGTAAAAAAAATTTTGAACTAAATTTTGCCCGTACAGGTGCATAGGGTACCATGCCCGATAAAATTTCCAACATGTCACCTTATGAGGTAAATGTTTTTTTACCCAAACATTCAAGTAACTGAGTGCTTAGGTCAGACAAAATTTTCAAAATAATCAACATGCTAAAAATATCTGAATTATTTCCCAAAATAACAATATTTCAGAAGCCATAATTTGACAAAATTGAAACAATTTTTTGAAAATATTTTATCTGTAAAAGAAGCCTGTGTCTAATTGTCATAATGGCTGAAACGTTAAAATAATTATAAATAATTTTATATTGAAATTTCAGCAAAAATAAGGGAAATTGCAGATAATTGGGGTTTAGGACACTCCCCTAATTGTTAATACTTTATTATCTACTTAAATCTTTTTTCGCTCCCTGCTTTTTTCAAGTGAATACGAGCACGTAAAATCCTGAAAATCTTTTTGAATCCTACAAAACCGATAGTTTGGACCCAGGATGCACCTTAAAACTTTTAAAATCTATAAAAACAGCACTAATAATTGAATTTCAAACAAATTTTCTATATAATGTGCTTTATGTCATGCAATTACATGTACCAAATATGATAAAAAGTTATGAATAAAAATATATTATTACCTAGAGATAGAACACCACAACCACATCCATAATCTGCTACTATGTTATTTTTGATGTCATCAAAAGTTTGGTGCATTGTGTACAACATCTGTGATGCGATATGTGCTGATGTAGCATATTGTTCAAGATGTAGTTTAGGTGATTCGAAGTCTTCAACTTGTTGCAAATAACTTTCTAATTGTCTTAATTTCATTACGTAGTAAGATAAGATTTTAATTAATATGTTTAACTCGAATATTGTAAGTCACTAAACAAACATATCATTTCTATGCAGGACAGACTTAACGCAACTACTGATATATAGAAATGGCTAAACAAGAAATGCATAGATGGCTGAAGAAAATACATATCCTACAAACCAAGTCTTATATAAATACATTCTGCAATTTGAATATACAATCAATATACATGGATAGGTGGAGTAAAAGGATGAATTAATTACATAAATAACTGGTGTAAAGATTTTATTCTGTGACTTTTTGGGCAAAGAACAAAATTATTGCATTTTGTCACATTCAAGCATCAAGCCATTTAAAAAACCAGATATTGGGATTTCCAATATAATGCAAATATTTAAATTTTTCTCATGATGACAGGGATATGGAAGGGAAGAGAATAAATATTCAATGTAATAGTAAGACAATTGGGGCATCATCAAAACTTTTAAGATGTCTGGAATATTCGGAGAAACAAAAGAAACATAATTAAGGTAGTAGCAAGTGACCTGAGACATGCTTTGCAATACAAATAATTTTTCAATTAAACTATATTGCTAAGAAAACACAACTAATTTATATTAAGAAAAGAAAATATTTGCTGGAACAGAAAATCTGGACTGAATCACATAATCACATAATAAACATGGTTAAAATATTGTTTTATTTATTAAAGAGTTAGCAAAATGGTGGAATCGTCATTACAGGCTACTTCAATCACCATGCTTTCCACCGATGGATGATAAATTCCAAAGGTATTAAGACAATAAATATGCTTAAAAAAGTTAACAAATAGTAAGAAATACGAAGTGCTGTATCTTGTCTAATAAAGGTCTATATTAAGATATGAATGTTAATATCAAATCTTACTGTCAAAATCAGTTGAGCTGGTTACAGAATAATTCTCGTCAAAAACACAATAGTTTTACAGAGGAAGGCAGGCTATATTAACCAATTAAAAATATTTTCTGTGATTTTATTTGAGAATACAATAACACACATTTTTGTGTAAACATAACAGCTTGTATTTATTTCATTTCACACGTCTAAAAATTATTGATTTCAAATTAAATTTCGAGATGCATTTGATGTTTTAATAGCTATTAATCGCTCTTTAGCTGTCTATTATTTCATAAAATATTTAATATTTTATGTTAAGTAGGCAAAAAGAAATATCTATAGAGCGATCACTAATTGTTTGTAAACTAGTGTCTGTCTTCTTTTATATAATGTGCATAAATGTATTTATATTCAAAAACTAAATTAAGAAAATTACTTAAAATGACAATAATTTTTGAGTTTTTGAAAAAAGTTTTTTATTTTGTTAAGAAAAATGCTAAGAATATAACTTTTTGATACTTGCGATATAAAAAATGCCCCAGCTATTTACCAATTAATGAACAATGGAAAATGGCAAAGAAAACAAATGGATTTGATAAATTTGTATATCTAAAAAAGCGAAACAAATGTGGGATGGTAACAATGTTGGTAAATTCATCAAAAAAGGTTTTTTAAGTCAAACAATGCATTCATGCTTCTGTGCTGTTGGTAAAGCCTATGTTGCAAATTTGATTAACGACTGTTGTAAATGAGTAGATAAGATGACATAATGTTAATGGATACACACCATATCAGGTGCATAAAAATACACAGCTCATACAATCCCTGTGTTAAATGGAAAATATAAGAGTTCAAAGCCTTCTTGACTGACCGAGTTCTGTGCGTGCTTGGGTAATTTTTTGATTAACAAGAAAGTATCCCGTCTGCGTTTGACTAAGGTTACCTTTAATAGTAAGAACTCTATCAGAAGAACGCGGGTTAAAATCATTATAGGACAAAAATTGAATATCTGCTCCACTGAACTTCATAAATTCACGTAGTGTATCGCCTTGATTACCCAATAGGAAGCCAACAAATGCAATAGGTACCTCTAATTCAATAGTTACTCTTGTATTAATCTGCCCTGTGCTACTTGAATTTGCAGCAAGATTATGGGAAGTTGCATTCAGCCCAGCAAAAGATCCTAAATTAGCCACACTGTTAGAAAGTTGACCACTGCCAGCAAGTTGACTACTACCAGCAAGATGACTCAGTAAGGAAAGTGGATCTTGGCCTAAGTTATTTAACAAATTATTTTGTTGTTGATCAGAATTTTTACCGTGTGAACTATTTAGAAAATGATCACCTTCTCTCAGATTTCCATTGCCAGAAGATGGGGGTCCATCTGAGTAAGTAAGCCTGGTATTTTTCATGTTTTCATAGTCGCCTGCTATTTTCCTAGCAACTTGCCTCGCAGCCTCAATACGCTGTTCCAAATCTCCAGTGATAATGATTATGCGCTCACCAAAAACTGGTGAGTCATCTCGACCACAAACAATAACTTTAGTTTTTGTTTCTTCTTGAAGAGATTTAATATCTGCTCCACCACGTCCTATAATAAGTCCGGCTGTTTTATCTGGACATAGAATCACAACTCTTTTCCCTTTTTCTTCATCACGGTCGCGTCGAGAAGTATCAGTTGCATCAGTGTAAACCTTATCAATAATAATGTCATGAACATCAACAATTTGATTAATTTTCCCAGTAATGATTACGATACGATCATTCGAATTAGGATAAAATTCTCCACTTGGAGATATTCTAATGCTAGCACCAGTTTCTCTCTGCATTTCAGCTAAGTTTGCACCTCTTTTACCAATGATAGCTCCAGCAGCAAAATTAGGAATCAATACTTTTAGCAATGGTAGAGGCTCTATGCATAAAAAAAAAAAAAAAATAAATAAAAATAGCAAATCAATTGATTTCCTGCAACAAAAAATAAATAAAAATGGCAAGATTTTTTTAGTCAGGGTTAACTGATTTCGTTTTGTGTATTAATGTGTTGTTATAGTGTTACCAGCATTTCAGCCTTTCTTTTTATTTAAACAGTGATATATTTTTTCCTTTAATTTGATGAACTCTTATTTGGTTTAGCCATTCAAATGGCTTGGTTATAAAAGTGCAGCATGGAAATAGGAAGTTGGAGTGAGACGGTTACCAGACCTCTTATGCACACCATTATAGTTATATAAGCAGAGGCTACTTGGAAGTAATGAATACAAGGAACTTAAAATTTCAGTACGCTAACCAATAAATTAATTAATTCTGGGCAAAATGGCTGATAGACCCTTTTCAACAAGTAGACCAGACATCAACGAACAAACATATTTGACAATAGGCTATATTGAGAAGATTAAAAGGTGAAATGAATTGTAATTAAGGATGTGAAATTTTCCATTCACGCGTCATTTTCACAACTTCAACTAGCTTTAAAACTATTGGAATTTGAATTTTTAGTTCAAACCGATAAAAAGAAATTAAGAATTTAATTCAAAAAATTTAGATTTGAAAAAAACTTACTTTCTAATGCTTAACACCTGAACTAAAGTCTAAAAAAATTGAATTCACCAAAACTTATTAGACTAAATGAGTTGCCGAAGTTTTATTCTCTATCAATAAAACAACAATATCTCAAGGTGAAAGATCTCTCCAAGAATCAAAAATTAAAATTGCCTAAACCTTTATTAAAAACTTTCTGAAATGATAAACGTTTGAAATTTTAAGAAAATGTATGAAATTTAAGTTAAAACTAACCATTGGAAAATCTTTTTGAAGAATATCTGTCATCCCCTTGATCTCGATCACTTGATCTTTTTCGTGAACCATATTTATCACCAGCACCACGTCGATCACTTGATCTGTCCCGATTATCCCCTCTGTTGTTAGAACGTTC
The DNA here is from genome assembly GCA_035046665.1 of Euphysa ruthae. Taxonomy (NCBI): domain Eukaryota; kingdom Metazoa; phylum Cnidaria; class Hydrozoa; order Anthoathecata; family Corymorphidae; genus Euphysa; species Euphysa ruthae. The sequence goes on from JAUZNK010064375.1 coordinate 5,528, forward strand.
ATCATCATTTGCTCTATTACGTGAATTGTAATCATCATCACCATCATTACTATGCGAATAACCTTCAGACATATTGAAATTTTAATTTTAAATCCTTCCTATGGAATATAATAATAATTCATTATAAGTTTATTGCTGATATGAGTTTTTAGGCCTGCAGCTAAACTCATTATAATAATATAGTTGAGGTACAAAGCTTGAACGTTTGGGCATTTGGGGTAGTCTGTAGCGGTTTCTAGTTTTGCTTTAAAAGACTTATTTAAAGGAGAAAAAAAACATTCAATTATATATAAAAAAGGTGTTATATTGCTCAAATTTGGAAAAATGCTGATAACTACCTAGGATTTAATGCCTAAATTTAAAAAAATCATAGCAACTAACAAATGCAACATTCCCAAAATAACCCGTTAAATTGGAAAGATTTTTCTATTTTACAAAAAAAAAAAACGTGAGTTACTGCATTTTGACCAGGTGAACATCCATGGACGTATGGATTGTTATATTAGTAAAGATTCTCCAACTGTAAATTATAATATTTGATTCCTTTATTTTAGATTCAGTCAGTTGTCTAGTGTTCTCTGTGTCAGAATTCCTTTTAAAAAAACTAGTAAGCTATTCATAAAAATTGCAAATAAATAATGCCAGTTAAATACTTTAGCTGATCTCCTGATAAAGATTTTGTGAACAAATCAACTGTTATGAAAGTTCTAAAAGTGTATCTTATCTTCTTTATAGAGATCTCTGAATTCAGCAAAATGATTTAGATTCTATGAAAATCAAAGCAGATATCTAAATTTATTTTCTGTTCGATTTGAATCATTGTATAAAAAATAAAAATACCAAATACTTCAAAACAGAACATCTAATTGACTTTTCAAGAAAGTTTTTATACCCCTTCAGTAGTTCTTGATAAAACCTGTAACAGAAGCTATTTATTAATAAGTTGTTCTTAAGCAGTGTAGAAACACCTTTATATTTTGATATTTCACTTTGTGGTTTCCTGCCATAATATGCATAGTGCTACAAAAACTCTGTTAACAAGCAATTTATTTTCTTTTAACAGCAGTTTTTGTAGAAAACTATGTTTTAAAATTACAAAATAACAACACAATAGAACACATTTATAAAAATACTGAAATGTAACATTGTATAAATGATGAATACGTTAATTGCTTCAATAAACTTGGGTATTATAGTCTGAAACTAACTAAGCTACTATCACTGCATGAACTCTTTGTTTAATAAGTTTTTATTAAATCTAAATGTAATATATATATACAAAAATAAAATAACATTCTTGGCAAAAGAATGTATTATCAGTAAAAATCAAAAATAACAGTATCAAAATTAAAAGAAATAAAATATGGTGAGTTATGTCTCGTTTACCCAGATTATAACACAAACAAAAATTAACAACAAGTCGTTTTTTTTTTTTGAAAGATTACAAAGACAAACCAAATAATTGAAAGTGATGATTTTTGGAATGTTAACATGATTTTACCAAGAATAATAGTTTTCAAGAATATGTGGAACAGATCATTTATCACTAATCCTTGACTTTCAAATTCATGCACAAAATTAAATTTAAAGAGAAGAAGTTAAAGTTAAATTAAAATATATAAATTTTTGGTCTATTTTTCTGTTGTTTACTTAAAATTCAAGCAAATTAAAATCATTTTCAAAGATGATAAATTATGTCTCGTTTATTCACATAATAACAAGAACAAAACTTTCCAAGAAAATTAAAAAGAAAGTTTTGCATTGTTAAACTTTTATTGTTTAATAAGTTATGTCAGACTTCCAAAAGCGTTGCTATATAGAATATAAATTACTTACATGGAAAAATTTAGAGCATAATATGAAAGTTATAAACTCCAAGGATACAAGCAAACAATAATTAGTCATAAGTCCATTTTCAAAACAAATATTGAAACTTTGAAGATGCTATAATTTTCTGGCATTATACAGAGTAGAAATTGATAATAGTGATCAAAGGTTTCGAAGTGTATAGTAGACTCCTAAAATCTGAAATATTATATATTGCAAATTGAATTTTTTATGCGGGTTGTAAACAGTTTTAGTGGAGCTAATAAATTTTAGAGGAGGCTCTATTGTCCTAAAACAGGTCACTAATCTTAAATGTTTTTTCTAAGCTATTTTTTAATAAATTAAGAGCTGATTATGTCTGTTTTATGGGAGTTCTAATAAACTTAAATCTTTGAGTTCTAGAGTATTATCTATGTCATTTCTAAATGCCCCAAAGTGTTATACACCGTAAGATAACTTTTCTTCATGTACAAAAGAATTTCTGTTCAATTTGTCATATCGTAAGATATGCCAAGTGTAGTGTTATTTGTGATATATCTAAACGCCCTAAAAAGTTTTAAAAATCTCTTGATTATGGGTCAATATATTTTTGAGGTTAAACCGCGTTATAATTATGCGCTTATATATTTATATAATGAGATTCAGCAACCTATATGGGGTGATAGAGCTAAAATTATTCCATAAAAAATTCCATTGCGGTCAAAACAATCTACAGAAAACAGTAATTTAAAAAAGATTTGATTCAAAAGATTTTTGATGATGGCCAAGTTATGCTACCAAGGTAACCTTTATAAAAAAAAGCTGACAGAGGATCGACTGTAACATGTTTAAGAAGGTAAGATTTTTATAACAATAATTAATATGGTCTAAGATAGAAAGGAAATGAATTTAAAATTAAGTTGAACTTATTTCCTATTTGTACTTGAATGTGGCCTGTATGGAAACTAACATGTTATATTGATAGCTATTTCAAAAAAACAGATTAAATGATAAATATTGTAAGAAGAAAACAAGCGATAATTTTTAAAGTTTGGTATAATTATTGATAATAAGAAGACTCAAGAACAGTTTTACATTAGGAGTGCTATTTTAAAAGTATGAATATGCATGCTCTGATACAAGTTATACTATGAATAGATTCAATCATGTATGATACAAATAATACCATTATCCAATGCAATGAAATGTTAAGGCTACTGTTAAAATAATGCAAAAAATAAAAACTTGTAAAGAAAGGATCAACACCTTGATTGATTGATTTCAGTCACTGCTTGTGTGATTTTTTGATTGACAAGAAAATATGCTGTCTGTGATTGATTAAGGCTACCTGTAATTGTGAGAGTTCTTTTAGGAGAAGCAGGGTTAAATTCATTTCTAGAAATTTGAATATCTGCCCCACTAAACTTCATGAAGTCACGTAGGGTTTCACCTTCATTACCCAATAGAAAACCAACTATTGCATGAGGTATCCCCATATCAATTGTAACTCGTGTATCGATTTCACCAATGTTAATATTTCCACTACCAAGATTGTGTGTATTTTGAGTGATTGCATCTAAAGCACCAAATGACCCTAAATTAGTGGTGCGAGCACCACTTACTGCTGGTCCAAGCTTATCAATGAGCCCAGATGTTTGAGTAAGTATGGAAAACGGGTTTTGGAATTGATTTAATTGTCCATTACTGCCAAACGTATTGCCATTGCCTAGAGAAGCCATATTTCCTTGCATATTATTTGGAAAATTATTGTTTAAAAATTTGCTGTTTCCTCTCAAACTACCACCAACTCCTGAAGACGGCACATCTGAGTAGGATAATTTTTTATTTCTGGTGTTCTCAGGGTCAACTGCTATTTTAGAAGCAATTTGCCTGGCTGCATCTTTACGTTCCTCTAAACTTCCGGAAATTGTGATTGTGCGCTCACCATAAACATGCGACTCTTCACGTTTACCAATTACAATCTTGGCCTTGGTTTCTTCCTGCAAGGACTTAATTGTTGCTGCACCACGCCCTATAACAAGTCCAGTAGTTTTATCTGGACAGATAATTATCACTTTTTGTCCCCTGTCTTCATTGCGGCTATGTCGTGTCTTATCAAGTGCATCATTGTGAATTTTATCAATAATGCAATCATGTGCATCATTTATCTTCCCAATTTCACCTGTTAATACCATAATACGATCGTCAGTGCCAGGATAAGATTCTCCTGTCTTAGACATTGCGACATACACACCAAAATCACTTTTAAGCTCTGCTATATTTGCACCCTTTTTTCCAATGATGGAACCAGCAACAAAACTTGGAATCAGCACTTTGAGCAAACATATATCTAAATGAATTATAACTTCAAATCAGATATAGAAAGACAAAACCATAACCTTCATGAGTTGAGCAGCGTACATCCTTTTGGATTTTGGCCAGTGAATTAATTATCTTTTTTTTCTTGCAAATTAATTTAGTATTTTGTCCTAGATTGCTTTTATTGATATTATATAAATGTTACATGCATACGTATATAAATTTGATTCGAATATCAAAAAATTTTAGAGAAGGTATAATTGGCAAAGAAAGTTCTTGTCTTAATCCTTTCTTTCATGGCAAATTTCATCTTAATATTTTTAATTTTTGCTCGCCTACCCAAACATAACCAAAAATGAATCATAATTGAAAGTCAATTATAATTCCAAATGAGATAATTACAGAAATAACAACCTCTGAATATGGTATATCGAGCATCTATGTTTGTTAACAAATCATACAAACTAAGATCAAATTCAATGTGAACTAAAAATTTAAGCGTGAATAAAAAAAAAAAAAGAAAAAAATTAAGAATGCATAACTTTGGGCATGCTTCACCCAAAAATTATTCATGATACCCGAAATCATTTAAATTAAACATTTGAGAAAAATCATTGTAAAGTAATTTTCAGGCTCAAAACTCTTTAAAACCATTGGGTTTATGGGGCAAAAACCGTCCTCTATGGTCCTTTAACTTCATGCAAAATATAAATTTAAAAATTAGTAAGCAAATTGTTTTGAGTCCTTATTTTGCCATACTTGGAGGTAGTAGCAAAAAATAAATAAATAAATAAAACTTTCGCTTATGATCATATAACTCCCATGTAAAATTTTAAACAAAAGTAATGAACATTTCTGGAGAAAAATAGGTAGACGGACGGAAAGGGGTGAATTATCCGTGAGTTATGTAGGTAGTCCAAAATGCAATATGCAGACTTTAATTACGAAATTTAAGATAAATATCAATGTCTCCACTGCAACATAAAAAGATATATGGAATTGGCAATCTAGAATAATATCAAACAAATATTTTAACTTTTGGACATGGCTGCTCTGTCAGAAAAAAAAATTTAGCGATAGTCAAGATACCGATTATGTTATAACATTTCTTTATATAAGCCAAAATATTAGCATAATCCTAAAAATAAATGAATAAATTATTTGAGAAAAATCAAAATTTTTTCTGCAACTTCTGAAAATGATGGATAAAATGTTAGAATAAATAAAGACTCACTGTTTGAGAAAAGTCAAAAAATATAAATTTCAGCAATAATTTTTTTTTCAAGCTGGCCAAGATGCCCAATTAAACCATTAAACACTTATAATCTAAAATAATACCATAATTGTGAAAAAAAAACCCAAAGAAAGTGCAAATAAATTTTTTACTTCCATGAATGCTGATAAACTTGGAATATATTCACAGAACCATATGATAGCGTTATTTGTCAAAATTATAATGTTAAAAGGAGCATATTTGTAAGTCTTAAGAAGGTAAAACAGTTATTCTTTAAAAATTTTTATTATCAGAAAGTCTGAAGTTTCTTGTTATATAAATATTCCTAAAAATATATTTGAAGTTAGTGAAGCAACAGATTGAAATAAATAAACATAACTCAATCAATTTTTTTTACATGGTTTAAATCATATCATGGTATTTTTTTTTTCTGAAGACAAATACACAGAAATATGTAAAAATGAAATAAAATAAATAAGAAATAGGTAAAAATTTATGAAAAAAATAAAATTTTTAAAGGTAACATTATTCTTAATTAATCTTTTGTAGCCAATTTAGAGCACTTTAAAGCCCAAAGTTTTTCCAGCAAGCCCCATCACAAAGGGTTGCTTGGGAAGGCCCAGGTTAGAAAAGAAATTCCCAATCATGGCAAAAATGATGTATAATAACCACCTACTGCATTTTTGAATAACTAAAGGTGTATGATAATTCTCAATAAGAGATTCAATTACTTTTATTCTGAAGTTTAGTTGGCTTAAATTCGCTTCTATTTTCTTGTGTAATACATGTGTAAACCACAATTTTTTAACAATCGCTGTATTATTTTTTGTACCATTTCTTTATTCTCTTATGTTCAAAACAATGAGGAAAATATTTCTTCGTTACGATCTACTCCATCCATCTTAAAGTTATATGTCACAATGACAGCGTGGGTTTTTTTTATTAACCTTTCCTCCCCTTGTAACTGTGGCCTGGGTATCAGGAATAGGTGCTTTTAAACTCAGGCATGGAAGGAGAATAGTGCCCTGTGGCACTCCCAGGGACTAATGAGGTTTTACAATCTGGAGTGGGAGAGCCATAAGACCTCTATGTGCCTTCCTCACATACATTAACAATAGGCAAATATTAATGTAGGTGAGAACGATTAAACATAGATATTAGATCCTGGTTGTTTTCATTAAAAAAAAAAGAAAAAAAAGTTAAATTATTAAGTTTTAAATGCTAACATATGTTGATGTGGGTAAGGCGTTGGTTTAAAACAACGGTCACTTCAGTGGTATGACTTTGATTCTTTACAATACCAAAATGTTATTTTATTTTCAACTACCGATTTAATAAAAAATTGATGCACTACAAGGGTTCAAAAAAATTCCATAATCAAAAATTGAAATCAAATTTTGTGCTCCGTAAAAATTCACCCCACCACAGATATAAAAAAGAATTTGATCACAAGGATATCATTGTTGCGTACATGCTGTATAGTATGTATAATAAACTCCTCACTAACAAGTTTTTTTTTTATTTATTTCAAATTACAATTGCATATTAAAAAAAAAAAAAAAACGCCACGAGCGCTCATAATTCAAAATCAAACGAAACCAATTTTGAGCCACAAGCATTCACTTGATTTGAATTTTTACTTATCCAACTGCTGAGGCTATGGTCTATCACGATCTCAACCGGTACTGAGGCCTGATTGTTTAACCCTGGACATGATGAATGTTCTCCCAAACTGCATATTTCCACTTAAGTGGGAGCCCTCTCTTGACTATCTGTAGAGGCGCTTGGATAATTGTTCCTTTGCATGCATTAAGTGTACCGTGACTTCTAGGTATAACCACTAGCTTACTTTGTTTTAAGTAAGGTGAGGGATGCTGTCATCCGGGTCAAAGCATTTCTTTGCCGGAAGATCAGAGTGGGTGTCTTTGTGATGCCAAAGTAGGCGTTCGTAGAACACAACCAAATGTCATCTGGTGTTGTGCTTTGCAAAGCTGGATTGAATGCTATCCCTCGGAAATGCTCACGGAAGAGATTGAACTGAACACAGTCTGGCTAGCACCACATCAACTCTTTCACAGCATGTAGCACTGTCGCTAGCAATTTTTGGCAGATGTTGTTGGCGGAACAAACTGATCATGGTTCTTTGCACACTTCGCAGAGGCAACGATAGTCGGTGTTGAACTGGCAGATGTTTAACCTGGCCCACCCTCTCAGCATTTTGTGTGATCCTTTTTCATTGTTCCATGGGAGAATCTGCTCAAGGTCATCACAACATACTACTTAAAAAGTTTGGCAGGACAGTTAGTTCAGTATGATATTGAGTTTCTTGGTTGGAACCTTACAGCACTCGTCAAACACTATAACCTCAGCAAGATTGACGAGTTGATGACCCAGGGAAATGAGGTCACACTCTTTTATTGCCTTTGTGGGGTTGATGCAGAAGTAATGATAGAAGGATTCTGATGTGGTTGAATTCCAAGCCAAGCTGGGGGTTATGTCAGTGCGACATGGCCGGGTCATTTTCTGGAGTGAGTATCCAGTTTACCACAGTACAGTAAAGGTTTTCGCATCCCATTCCAGCTTACCGCTTCCACTCTGACCAGCCAAATATATACCGGCTGCAGTAGCCATAACGAGATAAGAGGGAAACGGGGCAAGCCCACTTACCTGCAATTCAAGTTTCCCAGCAGGTTTGATTGTCCAAGCTGATGCCTCAAGACGCCACACGTATCCAGGTTGCACTAACCTGATCTCCGCAAAAAACTGTTTCACCTTAATGCGGTGGTCAGAGACACCTTCTTCCTAGTTGACTGGTGCTAGGGGTTCCTTAGCTGACTTACCTACAGCAGTGAATAACTTTTAGTGCTCATCTGGATATAAAAACTCTAACACTTCAGAGGCCATGTCTATGGTTACTCTAAGATCTTCTTTTCAAAACAAGACCCAATATATCTCACCCTCGTTTGCGATATCCGGCCCACTTGCTACTGGCTGCAGGTCAAATCGATGATCATCGATACCTTCCTCTATCTCCTCACAGACAATTGTGCCCCATATGTTAATGTAGCTGCTGCCTAGGTAGAGCACTGGGGCTTTGTTGACAACTAGAGCATAGTATACATCTGGACTAAGTTGAATTAAACCAAAATGGTCGGAGAGGCTTCAATAGTTTTTCTTGACAGCTTCTGGCGGAATGGGCTGACCAAGGATGTTTTTTAAAAACGCAGTAGGCTGGAGAGGCTTCAATAAACTTCTTTTAACATCTTCTGGAATAGGCTCATCAAGGATGTTTTTAACATTTTCAAGTGCACCATTCTTGACGTTTGCATTCAACTTTTACCCCTCATTCATGGTGGGAACATATATTCCACTATACCCTAATCAGACAAGCCTCTAAATGGATGTTTAGACCAACTCATGCAACACTTAGTCTCTTCGCGCATGATTCTCTCTATCTATCAATTTTTGAGCAACGCGTTATGCATCGCACGGACTATAAAATCCTGGATTTAGTCCCTACACTACATAGCCTACACAGAACAGGTGGCGTTTTACTAAGACGTAGCTGCTGGCGATGTGTGCTATAAAATATGTCGAGACATTTTTTGAGATATTCATTTTCAACCACAGAAAACTATTATCTGCCTTCATTGTTTGGTATAACAGATACACCTCTAATTCAAAACAACCAAGTTCTCGGAGCTGTGGACAATGAGGT
>JAUZNK010064386.1:0-14604 GCA_035046665.1 Euphysa ruthae
TCTCTCATTGGGTGTATAGGTATAATGTATATAGGTGTATAGGTATAATGTATATATATATATATATAAAAAAAAAAAATAATAAGGCTGAAATATTTCCAGGTTAATCATTGGTTAATCATTGGCTAATTTTCATGGAAGAATTTTTTATTAGTTTCCTTTTAATCACAAGATATTGACATATACAGATGGTATGGATCGGCAACGAATGATTCACGGTGGATTAGATACGGATGGCATGTTGAATGTAGTTGGTGGTTTCTCACGGTTTCAGTGGTTGTTAGAAGCCTACTTTATGCTTATGATATTTCCTCCTACCTTTCAGGTAAAAATATTTTTACAAATACTGAAATGAATAATCTCATTGGTAAATGAAAAGTCTTTAAAAATCCGAGTCAAGTATTGGAGAATTTTTCTTTTAATAGTTTTTATTTAATGGTTATTAATACATGATAAATATTTAATAATAAATCATAGTTTAAAGATTTATAGTCTCGAAATTGCGAGATAGTAAATCGTAAATTCATGATACCTTATAATATCTTTGAAAATTAATTTCGCTTACTTAAATAGACTCTTTTAAATAAAAAAAATCTTACCATATATGCAGAGTTACAGACATTTAGTAACACGTGACACATTTAGTAACAGATGACATATTTATAAAACTTTAACACTTTTCTTTGAAAAGATTTCGTTAAAAAAATATATCCAATGTTTGCTTAAATAAATAACACAATAAATAGATTATTATAAGAAGATAGCCAGGCAACCAACAGACGGGTGGTGGATGTTAAACCTTCAACGCCTTGGGCCTAACATAAAAAAGGTTGCATTGAAAATATTAAAATAAATATTTTAATTTATTGTACAGCTTTAGCAATTCAATAGATACATGTTTACTGTTTTAATAAAATAAACTGCCTTAAAAAACAGTGTTCGGAATTTACACGTGTAGAAACATTTATTGTTCTAACCTGCTGCATGAAAACAATATATGTGTTGCAAACTGTACAAAAGAATTAGACAAAAAGTTGTACTCTGCGCGTGCGTGCGTGCGTGTGCATGTTACTTGTTGCTCATGGAAACCACAAAATATTTTATTCAACTTAGTTTAAAAAAAAGAATCTCATTATAAAAAATCTTTTTAGGTTACCGGTATTCAAATTTTCAAAAAATGGAGGCTGTAGGCATCAGTTTTGATGATAGCAAATAGGTCGCCAAAAACGCGCATCTAAACCTTTGGTTAATGTAAAGTGATGATCACAAGAGCAAGAAGCTGGCCCACTTATGACAACGCTGTCAGTTTGACTTGGGAATATTTCATTGAATTTAAAGCAGCTTTCAATTAGAATCTTATTTTTTCGATTAAGAATTTTATAAGAGCATTAGTGCATAAAGAGGTCAATGGAAACCAACCATTTGTTTTTTCCATTTCAATATTTCTGATATACTTATAGAATTTTGTTGAGAAATTTGATTGGCAGTTTGATGATTCTGTATCAAGACGCCCTCTACTACATGCTTATTAAACGCGTAACGTGAATAAAACTGAGGGATGTTTATTACGCAATAAAGTGATGTTATCTCTCTCGTTGACAATTCAATATAACTCAACGTTAATGAGAGTAAATCATATCATATTTAACAAAATATTTATATTATTATATACTAATAAAAAACATTACTGTGAAATATCAGACATTGTCTTCAGCTTCTTTAATGCACTCTATTAATTTATTATTCTCTTCAAATAAAAAGCTGAAATTCAATTCACTTACAGGAAGGTTTTTCAACAAAAATTTATGGCTTTACCAAACACTGATATTGTAATGCAGGATTTACATAAACTTCATCGATTAGCACAACAAAAATTTTGTTTTTCTTAGATTTTTGATATAACACTTTTTTTTTAAACTATGATATCATGAACATTTGAACCTTTTGATGTTAAACGTGTCAACGTACTTATGCTTGGTAGGTCATAATCCTCCCTTAACCGTAAAGTGTTCGAGATGTAGCAAAATACTGAAATGCAAGAACCATGGTCTCCAACATAAATCTCTTTTCACCAACAAGAACTAACAACGAAGACTAGGGATGAAGTTTGCTCCAAAAAAATATTTTTCTATTATCTTTCTGAAGTGAATTTAAAAAGGAAAGAGCCTCTTTAATTAATAACCATAGGTTTAAATAATGTATAAGTTTAGCCGATAATGAAAAAATTGCACATTGGATTCCACAATGAAATGCATCATAAAAAAAGTCTTTGTGCATATGTAAGGAAAAAGTTGGAATACAAGATGGTCTCTTAAGATTTTCTAACTGCTTTATGATAGAATCATTGCAAAAATGGGAAAAAATGTCAAATTGTGAATCAAAATTGAACTGACCGTCAACCAATTTCATTTTTAAATGGTCAACACATTTTATGGTGTCTTTTAATTCTAAAAATATTCAATTCATCAGGGTTTGTATTTCTAGATAAAGACAATGCTTTTCAGTAATTCTGCGTTGGAGTAAAAGGGTTGGTATCATACTTGGAAGAATATTTGTGAAAATTGAATGTGAATCTTTTGGACGTAATTTCTCATAAAACTTTATCATTGGTGCATCTGTCGGCTAATGTCGACTGCAAACGACAGTATCTGGGTGATCTAGAATTTTATCACCAGTTATTGCTTTCACCCGGCGTACCCTTTCTTGTTTTACTTTAGGTAAACAATAAAACATGCATCCATTTCTCACGAGTTCCAAAAAATGGTGAAAAATGAAAAAAATTGGAAATATTTGCGCTCCTCTAAGGATTAAATTTTCGTTAAAATAGCTATACTTTTGGAGTATAACGACAACACTGTTGTAAAAACTACTTCAGTATGAATAGTATCTGGTCCTTCCTTTTGTAGACTTTGAATGGAATCTTGTATCTTGAATCTTGAATGAGATGATGGATGTAATCGAAGTAAAAGTTGGAGTTAATGAATAGTAAGCACATTTCTTCAATAAAGATGTTGCGGGATGTGATTTCAAATAATAAATTTGTGATTCATCGAAAAGTAATAATAGCAGGACTTAGAGGTTTATTAATTCGATGAATTTTAGCGGTGTTCAGTTTATCTGTGTATTTTTTTCTTGTATTGATTCCGTTGCGTTGAATTGCTTTTTAGTCAATAAAGTGGGATTCTAGGAAAAAAACCCCACCCCCCAGAAATATGCCCTTGGGAAAAATTCTCCCGAAAAAATGCCCCCTAAAATAAATGCCCCCAGGAAAAAAAACCTCCGGGAAAATTAATCCTAGGAAATATAGCCCGATGAAAAAACCCTCTAGGAAATATACCCCCGAAGAAACAATCTCCCACCCATTCAGTTTTTTTGACTTAATAAATGATATTTTTCTAATCTGTTTTAAGCAATTAAGTAGAATAAAAAGGAATAGTTATATCAAACCTCATAAAATTACTATTAATTTTGAATGACAAGATGTAGACTTTAAACAGACGTTTAACAATAAAGTATCAAGTAATTGCTAGAATAAAAAAATATAAGTTAGATCCTTAACGTCCGGTGTTGTGTGCTGTCTCTCGAAGATATTGATATCGTTCTTAATTGGCGTAGTCGTTGACGAAATTAGTGAATCTTCTGTTAATATCTAAATACAAATGCTTTTCAGCGGCTGGTGGATGACGTACTTATACTTGAATCATGTCAACTCTGTATAACGAATGTCCTTTTTTGAGAACATCATTAAATATCCAAAAATTCAAATGATGGGTCATACATAAACTAAAGTGCCATCCTTCGATGTTATTATTGGTGCGTGGAATTTCCTGGTGAATTCGCTGAAACATGTTCCATATTTGAACAGCAAAGGTAGGTGCTGCTCGTGGAAAGTCTTCAAAATAATCAACCACACCATCCATTTCAGCACCATACTCTTGATTAATTCTGTCTGAAATCATCTCAAAAGGCTCCACAACATCTGATGTTGGAACAAATGCAATTTCTGGGATCATTCGTAGATATAATGAAAACTCTGGACCGTTTTAATATCTCTGCTGTAGACTAAAAGCTTTTGCGGATGTTTGAGTATAAATAAAAAAAACAACGACTAACATCTTTTCAGGGGAAGGTTGCTATGGCTGCATTAATTCAAAATCAAACGTAAAGTTCGATGCAGCCCTGTTTTGATTTAATTGGTTGGACACTCCTGTAAAAATTTTTTAATGTGTTGCTCTTGTTTTATTTGGAAGCAAAGCAAAGACACACGGACCGTTATATCTAGCGTGAATGTTATAAAAGTTCTATCGCGAAACCAGTTGTCGCCTTGTCTAAGTATTTCTATTGCATTGCCACTAGTCAAAATCAAAATCTTATTTAAATCTTTAACTCCACTGTAAAATTATAGGAATCTTCGTTTGTTGTTTGCTGGTATTGTAATGTTAACTCTGGAATTCCTTCACTACTAACTATATTCGCCTGTTAGTAATCCCTTCTTTAAGGTCTAACTGTTTTAAATTAATAAGTATATCTGTTAATGTACTTTGTGATGGTAATATATTGTTTTCTGTGCGTTACACTTTCATTTTTGTGGAAGATGCAAGATGAATGTGCTCACATTCAAATGATTGAATATCACTTACTAGGTCTTTTTGAAAAATTTAGATAACCCGCGAAGGACGGTTTTTCGGATTATTTTCTGCAAATTTTCAAGCCCCCCCCCATTCTTGAAGTGTTACTGCTACGACAAACAACTTTTTCTGGTTTTGTTTTTAAATAAATAAAATTTTAATTAAATAAAATAAATGAAATTTGATCTCCAGCAGCAGCTGCTAGTTTGATGCTTTTAGACACCTTCACCAAAAAATTTAAAAATTTTATGGCGATATAACTTTTGCTCTTCCTTAGCACGTATCTAACAAAATAACCCAGATTAATTTTAAAGAATATTTTGTTATTCTGTCATTCCTTATTCAAAAAATAAATCCACGTAAAAGATTTACATATATGTCCATTCGCGAAATTTAGTTGAAGTAATATCTTGAGAACATTCTTTTCACAAAAATTAATGTAAACGTTTATTTTTTTATCCAGAAAAGGTACTGAATAAAACATATCTTCTTTGAAATTGCCGGACAAAAAAATTTATTCCCGCAAAATTTCAATTTTTTTGGCATCAATGTTGTCTCGTTAGATTCACTAATCCAATGACTCGGTGATTCAAACGTGCGTTGATCAAAAGTTCCTCAAAATTTCTAGTAGTTCAAATTTGGAATGAAACCATTAACGATTTAAAATTCAAGTATATTAAAGATCCTTTGATCCAAATATCTATAAATAAAAAAATCCAATAATCAACAGATTTTCTTTGCGTGTAGGGTATTTGATCTCTTCTTGTTCAATTCGTCAGTTTCTAACACCAGAAAAAATTCCTTAAACGGTGATCCAGCAGAATATTGTATTATAATATGTACATTACATACGTTTGTTTGTTAGCACGAATCAATTAAACCTTAAATATTATAACTTAATAAAAAGACTATAGCCTCCAGATTTTCAAACCAAAAAATGTGAAATGTATTATTAAAACTGAATCCAACACATTTCACTTTTTTCACAACTATGGAAACCCACGCTGAAGAATCTATTTTGTTAAAAGTAAATAACAAATCAACTCACACGAATCAATTCGTTAACAGCAACTCGAATAACTAAAACAATTGTAAGATTCTCTGTACTGTCACACTAAAAGCTTCATCATTGTTAGTATATGAAAATAGAAAATGCACATTAACATTTCAAAGCAGTTCTACATGCTAACATTTACCTTGCACAGTTCATTGAACACCGATGGATAAAATCAGCAAATGGAGAAAAGCCGAACCAGAAGCCTATTTTTACAATAATTCATATTAGAAAAATTACTTGAAGACATTAAATACACGCTAGAAAACTGTCTTCTAGAGTTCATATATAGAAACATAGTTATACGTGGAAAAACTTAAGAATCTGAAACTAGAATTATTCAAATGTTTGTGTTTTTCAAACCGTATTGTCTTAAGGCTGAAATAACTCAAAAGTTAAAAAACCAGAGTTGAGGTGTTTGAAGTTGAAGTTCGCTTATACACATTTATGTTCTAAATAAAATTTAATTTCTATTTTAATTCGATTTTTCTCCTGCTAAAAAACGATAGGAATCTGAAAATATTCGAATAAATTTCGACGTTTGACACTTAATTTTATGGATATGTGGAATTATCTGGAGTCGCAAAAGATTTATGGAACAAAAATTTTAGAGAGGAATCCTACCTCTTGCAGCCAAATTTCATAAAAAGAGGGTGTTCCCCACTCTAATACCGAATTGTAACTGCTCGTTACCATTATAAAAAGAGGGGTTTCCCCCACTCTAATACCGAATTGTAACTGCTCGTTACCATAATGTAATTTGATATTAGTCTGGTTAGAAAAGTGAAATATTTATCATGTTTTTCAATTTACAAAGTTAAGATGACTAGCAGAACAGTGCGTCATAAAAATTTAACGAATATTTCAATTTTTTTAGGTTTTAATTATGTACTTTGCTGCTCTCCGACCGGCTTGGCAATGTGTCGGAAATAGTACGTTGTGTAACACTAATAGCTCAAATACCGTATCTGTATGTGACCTACCAAGACATTCGTGGAAATACACCCAGCCAAAAGACTTTTCAATAGTAACTCAATTTGATATAAATTGCGAAAATAATTGGATGATTTATACAACGACTTCAGTCTTTTTTATTGGCTGGGGAATAGGTGCCGTTATTTTAGGATGGATTGCTGACAATTATGGCAGAAAAACTGTACTGTTTCCATGTTTTGTTATTTCGATATTATCCGGCTTTATAACGGCATTTTCACCTAATATTTATATGCTGATAGTACTCCGTTTTGTTTCTGGGTTAAGCACACCAGGTACACTTATACAAATTTTTATTATACTATCAGAAGTAGTTAACAATAAGCGAAGATCGTTGGCTGGTCTTTCACTATGGCTTGCATTTTGCACTGCTTTGGGAATCTTAGGGTTACAAGCGTATTACATACGAAAATGGAAAACACTTTTGATCGCATGTACAATTCCATATCTGCTTTTAACTATAGGCTATAAATTTGTGCCGGAATCGGTTCGTTGGTTAACAATAAATAATATGTCAAAAGAAGCAATGATAATTTTCAATCGAATAGCCAAGTGGAATAACCGCAAGATTCCTATAGATGTTAGTCTTTTGGAGTTTAAATTACAAAAAGAGAGTTCTAGTTTTATGGACTTATTTAAAACTCATCCGCAAGGGGTACGAACATTTGTTCAGTGTGTTTCTTGGTTAATAGTCGGTATGGTTTATTATGGGGTTTCCTTAGCTGCCGATGAATTAGGTGGATCAATTTACATGAACTTCGTCATGATAAATTCTGTTGAATTCCCTGCAATCTTAGTAAGTATGTATACAAGTCAGAGATTTGGGCGTAAATTTACAGTAATTATATCGTTTTGCCTCACAGGTGTTTTGTTAATAATGCTTGTATTTATCCCTATTGGGAATCCGGCCCGCATTATAATTGCAATTTTTGGAAAGTTCTTTATATCAGCTGGATTCGATACAATATACATATGGTCATTAGAGCTGTTTCCTACATATTTGCGTGCACAAGGAATGGGCCTATTACAAGTCAAAAGTCGAATAGGCGCTGCTTCAGCACCGTGGGTTTCTAGAGGTTTGAGAGTATTTCACGGTAATGTCCCATTTGCTGTCATGGGTGTATTGGCAATAGTCGGTGGGGCTATATTATTAATTCTACCAGAAACTAAGGATGCTAAAATTGTGGATAGTCTACCCGGGGAGGAGAAAGAATATAATGACGAAGTCATGCATGAAATCGTATGTACAGATGAAAAGATTGGAAAGTCAAATTAAAATCTCAATTATAGTTATATAGATTTTTTATCACCATAATAAAATATAAATTTCTGTTGTAGTCCTAATTTAGATTTTCCTCAGTACAGAAGCTAGGGTTGTGCAAACTTTTGGAGCCAACAGTGGTTTTGAAAAAAAATTTTTAAGGTTTAAATTTTCATATCCTTACACTAGCTTAACCCATTTAAATCCTAAAATAACTTTTTTGATGTACTTTTGAGTATATGCAGAAAATTTTTTTTTGTATTCTGTCTCATGTCTTTTCCATATCGAGTTCACAACCATATATACAGGAAAAATGCGCAGGGTAAACGACCAAACAGCTGAAAGGTTTTTCTTTGATTTCTAATCTTCATCTTTTATGCTGCCTTAAGAGGTGTCATCTTCAAAAGATAGTTTTGGGAGTCTGGGAACTCGTCTCTGGAGATAATAACAGTCCCAACCGAACAAAAAATTGTTCTTTGCTGTAATTTCACATTAATCACTTGATAGAGCCATTTCATATTTTGTAAATGGAAAAGATAAAAACTATTGAAGTCATCAACACTATAGAGTTGAAAATAAAGATTTCTTCCAAATTTCTCAAAATAATTTTCAGGGAACTGATTATATTGGAAACTTAGCCTTTCTGTACACTTATGTTATTACCAATCAAATTATCACTCACGATTGCACACATACATTCGCAGGTACAGGTCTTCGGAAATTACGTGACTTATGCAAGTTTTTTTAATAAATTCTCTTTATACTTTAACTTGATTAATTGTTATTTTAACGTTTGAAAATTTTTAATCTTGGTATTCGAGATATATCTAAGGAGGCTACAGAATTAAAGTCTCGGATCCCTTTTTTCATGCTTTCCAACAAAGATACTGGAAGTGCCTAATTTGTTTGAGTGGTTTTTTGGCGAGATGTCTTTTTTTGTTAACGTAGTTTTGGCTTTTGACTGAGTTTCACTCCTGCTTTCAAGTCCGTTTTTGAAGTCAGGGATAATGCTATAAGTTTTTGATTTCAGTAGAATATTGAGCTCTAATGCACTTTTTCTGATTTCATTGCGATATTGAAATCTATTACACCTTTTCTAATTTCAGTGCTGTATTGAACTCTAATGCACCTTCTCTGATTTCAGTGCGGTATTGAACTCTAATAAGCCCTTTTTAGTTTTTTTTCTTTTTTTTAGTGAAGTTAAAATTGATCAGCACATCATTTTTTCTATCTAAAGGAAGGAATCAAAGAACTGAGGTTCCCTCTGCCCTTAGTAAATGGACCAAAGTGGTATTTCGAATACAATAGTGATCCTTCTAACGGAGATTTGTTTAATCTGTGTGTTAATGATGTCTTTTTTTTTCTTGATATCTTTAATTTTGCTAATGACAATACAATTTATGCATGCAGAAGCTCTTTTAATAGTGTTTGTGGTTGTTTAAACTAATGACTTACCTCAAATAAATCACTGGTTTCGTAATAATTCATTCGTAGCAAATCCAGCAAATTTCCGATGTCTTTAGGAAAAAAATGTGTCAAGTGGTTTTTTACTTTTGTCTTGGTGAAAAAATGATTTCAACTTCTGAGGAAATTACCAATAATCATTACTGACTCTAATTTGAGTTTTTCGAGTCATATAAAAAGAGTTTGTAAACATGCAAGGTTTTATTAAAAACCTACAACATTAGAGACTATCTGAACCTCTAAAAGGAAAAATTTTTGCAATCATTCATGAATTAAAATTTTAAATTTCTTCCTTCAAATCATGATATAATTTCTTAACCGCAACCAAGATTTAAACACATACCTTCAGGTTTCTTTTTAAGTTAGTATTTTACCGTACACTTAAAAACTCAGACTTTAGACAACATGACCACACTAAATCTAAGAGTTTTACATTCTTACTGTCCCAAGACTAACATTTCTCATGTCATTGTTATTACTCAACAATTTGTTTGTGAAAAAATTACATTTTGATTATAATATAGCACATATTTTTTAGATTATAAAAATAAATTTTGTTAATTAAATTGTAATAGAAAAAACGAGTAATTTTAGTAATTTTTTTATTTATTTATTGAAAAGTCATTCTGAGTATAAATGTATGATATCAACCAAAAAAAATAATACATTAGGTATGTTTTGGCAATTTAATGGATACGAATTAGTTAAAATAATCTTAAATTCGATTTTGATTTCATTACGTTGATTCGAAAAATCGAACATCAACGGCATAACTAATATAAGTTTCCATAATAATTTATGGTTGATATCAATCCAGAGTAGAAAACAGCAACAGACAATTTAATGAATCATAGCAATATCCTTTCGCTTGTTAAAGCTCGATTGAGTAGATATCTTCTGAAAAAAACTTATAAACGATTCAACAAATAGTAGAGTCCCAATAAATATTTTTCAGAGAACACCAAGATTTTAAGCATAAAACAGGAAATAATACTTACAGCTTATAACAATTAAATAAATAACAGAACCCCAAACTTAATAATACTAGGACCCCAATGCATTAAATAATGGAACCCCCAATTCATTAAATGATGAAGCCCCAATAGTTTTTTTCTTAATAAAAATCCAAGATAAATTTATAAAGCCTTTTGAGCTGTGTTCCTTTTGCAAAATCTGCATCCCGAATCTGTTCTTTCTTTCTTTGATTGAATTCTCGATTGATAAAATCTGAAGCTTATTATAAATTCACCAAATATTTCTTCGATATAATTAATATTTCATAGCGTTTGAACTGTGATTTGGCAGAAAAATCTAAGGTCTATATAGTTATGTTTTATTCTTATATAAATATAACTCTTCATAGTAGTATTTATTGTTCACGGTTGCAACGACAGTGGAGATCCATGTTTAAAATAAACGCTTCTACTACACTACTACTAAAAGAAACGTAAATGGTTATTTTCTCAGGAAAAAGCTCGTTTGATGCGTTACGCAAATGATTAAGTTATATCAGAAAGCGCGAGCTTCATATATTATCATCATCATCATCATCATCATCAGAGTTTTTAATTTCCACGGTTAAGTGCGTTTAAAGATCTTGCGACCATGTTCACGTCATTTTGCTCTTGTTGTTAATATTTAATTTGAACCACCAAGGAATATTTCAGAAATTTAATTTTAAGATGGTATCTGTACTTTGGATGGCGCTCTACTTACTTTCTAGAAGTTTCTCAATAAGAAATAAAAATATCGATGGATTTTCGCTCATGTCTAATATTTCTTCCCTACAATGATTATCTTCTATGTACATTAAAACTAACAAGAATGTAAACCCAACGGACATGTGAACGTCCAAAGGATGTCCAAATCCCAAACCAGACGCCAATTTTATTGTTATTATTATTGTTAATTTATTATTATTATTAATTTATTATTTCATTAATTTATTATTATTATTAATTCATATCTAATGCAGTTTGGAAATACTAAACGACATAAATAGTGGAACGTCCGATAGATGTCCTCTTTTGATCCAATTCAGAACAAAACAATTAAATGCTACATCTCAAGAATGAAATAAATAAGATGGAATGGGTAATAAAATACGAATGTTAATTTACAACAGTGAAAGTATTTCCAATTTTTAAAGAAATATTTATACATACCTTTCTATAATTTGTGAAATAAATTATTACTATAGGAGTTTTACAAGTCAAAAATGTATTAGTATATTCATAACCAAAAACCAGATATGAAAATGTAATAGATAAAGATATAACCATCAAAAAACTTTAAGTGGATACATGTTCGCAAAGACTTTTTCCCGCGACGTCAAAAAATCGTGTTTAGCGAAGACTTTTTTTACTAATAAGCATACTTTATCGGTAAAAACTTTTTCGGCTAAAAGTGACGAGTTTTTATAGAGGTAACAAAAATTATAGCGGACGAAAAATTTTAGCGGACGAAAATTTTAGCCATTTCATGAAATTCAATTAATCGTTTTTGAAGCTTATTAGTCAATTAAGAAAAGAAATTCCAGTTCATGTTGGAAATAAAAATGGAACAGTAACAGAGTTTATGCAAAATCTTTCATTAAAAGTCTAAACGTACTACTTATTGTACCTACTTTGAATAAAGTCTTTCGCTGCCTTGTTAAAAGATACATCAAATGTTTGAAGCTTGGCGGTTAAGTTGTGAGGAAATATGGTAATTTCGCAGTTGTTATCGGAGTAAGCTCCTTTAATCCACCATTACCCTGCCCTTTGAATGTATCCATTATAACCATAGAGTGCTGATCCACTGGAATTCCTTTTTCTTTCTTCAAATTCTCAAAGTAATGAGAAGTGTGTTTTCAAGCAAGTCCACAGATATTTCAGTGTTGGACCACTGGTTTACTGCATAACGCACTGAAAAGCTTTTTGGAAAAACATACTTCGGTAAGCAATGTTTGGCTTTCTCGGCGTCAATTCATTGAATTGGTAAGAAATTACCAGTAGAACTAACTCCAAATGAGGCAGTAATTTGTCGCTTGTCGTTCACCCCTTCAAATGGTGCGTTCTTTAGCCTTTAAAACTGAACATATATTTACCAGAATTGACATAACACAATGGTATCTGATCAATATTTATAACCAAGCATCCTGGTATGTCCGTCACTTTATTGGATATTTCTCGCTAAAAACTGAATCTTTTTTTAGCTAAATCTTGAAGAAACTTTCCCAGTTGTTCCTTTCCGATTTTTCCAGTTGAGCTTCTGTAAAACTAGTCTGGCCCTGCCATCAATTAACTCTAGTGTCGTCCCACCGAACTCATTTAATAAAGCAGGGCTGTTTGCTCTGACAACACTTGGTGCAATACAAATAAGCTATTGCCTGTTGATCTCACCACCAGCAAGATGTGTCTCAATTGCGATCGACATTAACCGACGCCATACATTTGTTTGTCATTATTCTAAACAAGAAACCTAAGTTATACTTTTAGTCAATAAATCTTGCACCTTTTTTAAATAACCACCCGTAATCTTTAATTGTTTTTATAGCCTACATTTTTTGAAAAAAAAAAAAGCCTGAAAACAACAACTTAATACGGTAGATAAAAGGTTTAGTATAAATAGTTGTGCAAGAAAAAAACAAGCCAAACTACACACGACCCCCGGTAAGATATAGAAAAGTCATGGCAGAAAAAAAATGTAACGAACTGAGAAAAAATTAGAAAAGCGTTTTTAAGTTATGAGATACCCGTTTTGAAGTGCATAATTTCCCTCATTTTATGTCTCAATTTTATCTGTCTGTCTCAACCATCTTGAAAATAATTTCAAGTTTGCTTTGGAATAATTACACATCATATATACAAATCAACATTTTCAGTTTTGATGAAAACTAATTTTATGAAAAAGCAGACTTTTTATTAAAATTATGTTTTTTTTTAGAAATTAACAACATTTGCTTTCTAATGAAATATCATGCCATATAAGTTGTATCTAACTTTTCTTACTTCTTCAAAATTGTTGTTTAATAGAAGCCCCTCTGTATATTATATTGAAAAGATCTGATTTTTAGCTTTCATTTTAGACGAAAAGATGATACACTTGGTTTTTCATTTCCAACGTGCACACTTAGCTTGTTATCGGCAAACCACTCACAAAGACTGGAAAAATTTCTGTTTAAAATATTTTCTATTTCTTTTACATTCTTTTGTTGGAAAATCAAGCAAGAGTCATCTACATAAAGAAGTAATTCACAGTTAGCTTGTATCATGTCGTTCGCACATGGCAAAAACAAAAGACCACTGACCTGAAAGACCCCACATTTCACTAATGCTTCTCATCGGAAAGTTCTTTACAACTTTCACCCTAAATTTTTACTTGAGAGATAAGACTTGAACGAGAAAACTACCTTCTCTGAATAACGCATGGATTTCAGTTATTCAAACAATATAATTGAGATCTTTTGTTTCAAAGGCCTTTTGGAGATCTATTACTTTTTTGATGAGTTACTACACTTGGAAAATACAGTCAGTATTCATGCAAAACATCTGCAGCTCTTAATGATTGAAAAATTTAAATCAGTTAAGTGGAAAATTTTTATCTGTAAATATGTAAAACTTACAACTTTAATTCTAAGCGATGTAATCTGTGCCTAAGTGAAAAAAATGGATATTGCCACATATACTGGTAACAATCTACTCAACACACGAAACGAAAATGTTTCTAAATCTAGACTCCAAACGAAATACCAACTAATCCAATTCGACAACAAAGATTAGTTCCTTTCATCGCCCTAAGCACCACGCTTTTGACATTACATTTTAGATCCCATTGCACTGCAATTTACATTTTTTAAGAGTTTAAAAATTTAAATTTGTAAAAATTTATGTAAAATTATATAAAAATTATTTAACTGAAGAATGTTGACGAGAGTTATCACGAAACTTTAAGTATCAAATAATTTCGTATTTATACATAGAGCACTCTTTTGTGAAAAGAAACAGTAAGAAAAACAGTAAGAAAGTCTTTGCCTTCAACCAAATACAATGGTGGTATTTGTGGTCTTATAACAAATGGCTATATCTACAGTTTTGCGATTGTTACTTTTGATAAATAAGATTTTTATCTTTTAAAAATCTTTTTTACTTTTTCTTTAACGCACCAGTGATAATATGTTTAAGCAAAAAGAGAATATATATATTTTTTAATAATATATATTA
>JAUZNK010064397.1:0-14604 GCA_035046665.1 Euphysa ruthae
TACAGCATTTGAAAGGTGGAGTGGTGGTATATGGTAACTGGTGTTATATGGTGATTGTCGATAGCGGTAGTAACTGAATAGCTTTGATTTTTGGTAGTAATTCGATGAGTTGGGTAAGAGAAAGTTATTCTTTTGCTTGCAATACAGATAATATTATAAAAGACGATACAGTATTTAATAGGTGGAGTAGTGTTATGTGGCAACTGGTGGTATATTGTATTTGTCGATAAAGGTAGTAACTGTTAGGTTTCATTTTTAGAAAAAATTTTATGAGTTGGATAAATGACTGTTTTATTTTGCTTGCAATATAGACAATATTCAACGCAGTTTAAGATTCTATAGTGTATTTGTCAAGTGGGGATGAAAAGTTTAGTAGTTGTTGGAGTAAGAGCATACAAGCGGAGAATCATACTAGAGGTATTGATTAACTCTACTACCAATTGCTCGCTATCCCCTCTTTTTAGCTTTCGCAAAGATATTTGTGTCAAATTCCATTTAAAGTTTGTGTTGATTCTCATTGCACCAAACAATCGAAACATGTTCGCATAGCAACCACTGCCTAGCACTGCATAGAAGAATTTCGGCATTCCATGGGAAAGAAGGAAGAGAAACTTGTGATTAAAACAAAAAAGAAAAACTCTATCTCCTCTCCCCATTAAGATTTTTAGAAACCATGTTTTCAGGAACTGATTTAGAGTTTATTTCCTTTATTAAATTGCATGATATTATTGTTATTTTATGCTACAGCACAGGATTTTTCCTCTTTCAAGAGTTACAAGGTCAGTCACCGAAATCATTATTTGTAGCTAATGTCATCGTCAGAAAAAAAAACTATTAAAGTCAAGTGAAATGTAGGATATATGAACTTTGACCTACAAATAAATATGTATACAATTTTGCTAATAACCCGATACTAATGGTTTCCGTTTGTTAATTTTTTGCTATGTTGAGTTAAAAACGCGAGAAGTATGTATATTCTTGATGAGATAATGAATGGTACTATCGTATTGCCAAGTTTGTCTCAAAATAATATTTAAACCAAAAAAATTTCTATGTGTTGCTTCTTGGTGCCAATTCTGATAGGAACCTGAATCAATTCGATCACCAGCCTTAAGTAACTCATCTTACTTCCGACTGCTATTTGAAACTTCTTTATTAAAAGTCGTACATTTCATAACTACTCGACACGTAGGGCTGTTAATGGCAGCCTTATCGTTCCCAACTCGAATATGGTTACTTATGATAAGTATTCTATTATGTATCAATACATCAATGCTTGCTAGCTTGTTTGTTTGCTTGCTTGCTTATGTTGATAGTTTGCAAAAAAAATAAAGCGTTTTTTGCTTTTCTTAGGCCAGTGCATAAATAGCTGCAATGATCAAATTAATCAGGGTTATCTTAGTATTAATTCATTTATTTTCTTCAGGTGTTAATCTGTTTAAAATAACGAAAATGAATACATATAAGGTGTAACTATGTTATCATCTACGTAAGAATTTAAAATGCATCTATTTGGTAAGTTTACTGTAACTTCTAGTAAAGCCCTAAAAATTTAAAGTGTTTATCGAATGACTGCTTATATTAAATGGTTTATTTTGCGAGGAAATGAAAAGAAATCGAGTATAAATATATATGTTATCTAAATTAAATACAATAAATATGTAGGAATACACAAAACTTTACATTAAATATAACAAAATATAATAACATTTTTGATTTAAACACTGCATAGTAAGTGTTACTCAGACAAAGAATTTTGACATTCCTATGGAAAGTAGAAAGAGAGTGGTTGAATAATGTGCATATCAGAACATGATTAACATCGATTAATTAATTTTGTTTTATTTAAATAATCAAATAATTTAGAAGCAAAAATACTCTTGGGAATCTGAATCAAGGTCGAATTCAATAAATCTTTTTTGTAAATGAGTATTGCACGTCGTTAATAGCTTTCGAAGTTTGATGTCGAGTAGTCCAACATTTTTCATGGAAATAATTAACGTGAATATAACAAGATTTGGCTAAATACCCAGAATAATTTGGTCTGTTGGTAAAAAACTTCCAATTACATCTTTAAATTCCAACGGTTTCTTTATTTTCCGTTTTGGTCATGTCTGACCCTTATTTCACGATTAATATCATGCAGTTCATCGGTGAGTCTAAAATACAAAAGTCAAAAAAATTGAAGAAGAAGATATTTTTTTGGAAGACTGTGATTTTATACCAGCAATATTGTCAGAAAAAAAGTAGCTATATCTTCTGGTGATGAAAGTTTTATAAATTTATTTATTTGGTTGCATAAATACTTACTGATTAAGGGACTGAAGAAACTTTTCATCTTTATCATTCTACAACTGTTCTTCAACCTCTGATTGGCCATTGCATTTCAACAGTTTCAACTAAAAATTTATAAGTTATTTTAAAACCGATTATCATGATCTTGAGAAGAGGTATGAACCCACCTCAATTCAAAGTTTAAAGGAAGTATTAATGTAGAGAAATATTATAAACGTTTTTTTAAGGAATCTTATTTTGATTTGGAAGAGTGAACCTTTTACACAGATAGTTAAATCAGCTAAGAAATAAACTAAACGCAAATACGTCTAAATATGATTTTCCACTGATATAAAAATCTTAATTTATATACAGGAGCAGAAATTTCTTCTCATTAGAACTGAACAAAGTTTTTAAAGTGTCGAGTTTAGGTGCTAAAAAGTTTTGTAAAAAGATGTGACGCATATTAGTGGAAGAGTTGTCATGGTGCTAATTTCAATACGACGTCTTCAACGATAGAAATACAGAAAAGTATGAATATTCATTTCAGCGTTGAGCAAGTCCCCTTTGTTAATAAAAAATCTTCCATAAGAAAGGAACCAATCAGCCCAAGCGAAAAACTTGTATTGAAATTATTTATTTCTTAGCCTGAGACCCCGCTGACACTTTTTGCCTGGGAAAGTTGCTTTTACCTAACATCATCACGAAACCAATTTGTTTTGTTGATTATTTGTTTCCCGCTTTTTCCAGTGTAACAGACGTAAAAAGTTTAAAGTAGTTCTGCTTTCAAATGGAACAGTTAGAAGTTTTCCAGTGATGTCAACGAATCTATTTTGCATGTTCAAAAAGATTTTTGTTTCGTTATAAAGAGAAACATATAAAAATGGAAAATCGCCTTAAACTTTATTTTGTTTTCTTTTCTCTAACTTACGCCAGCTAATGCAGGTCACAGGCAATATAAATAAGATAAGAGACCTTTGGAAGAAATTAACTAGGAAATTGAAATTTAAAAAATAGATTTATATTTAAAATGTGAGACAAGAAGGTCCACAAAAGAAAAAAAAAAAAAGTAGAAAAAGCATATAACAACAACGTTGTAATAAATTTGTATATTAAAACATAAATTGTTTTGATTAAAATTATATATGTTCAAAAATCATAAATATGCTATCGATTTTAATGAAAAATTATGATCCAGTAAAAAAGCTGTCCTGAAATTATACCTTTTCCTCCAACACTGTTATTAAGCGACGCTTCTGATCAGATTCTAAACATAGGAAAATAACTCTATTTTCATACATCTCGGGCAATTGCAAACATACCACATGCGCAAATGTCTTGAAACCGTTTTGTAAATCATCAATTTCTGCATCGTTTAGGACGAATTTTTCTATAAAAATAATTAATAAATGGGATGAAAAAAGAAATTCTGCTCAAGTATAACAAAACTTCTAAATTATAATGTTCTAAAAAATATCACAAGAAGCATCGCATAAATAACAAGAAAATTTTTAGGATAATGGGTAAATTTACCAGTATGTCTATTTGATGCGTAAGATTTTTTTGCATGTGCGCGCTGACGCCAAATGAAAATTTACGTTTTTATCACCTTAAGAAATTGCAATATCTGTTTGGTTGAAGAAAAGAAAGGAAAATATGCTTTTTGAAGAAGAGTAACAGGTGAATGTTTTGTTTGGAGATTAGCAAAACGGAAGATATTAAAGTTTTCAGGGTCCAGATTACATTTAACTCAGCTCACATCAAAAGGGTTGAATTCCAAAAAAATATTTCCGTGACTTCTTACTGTGTAACAAACCCGAAAATAACGCTAAAATTTCTCATTGTTCCCGAGGACTCCCTTGTTCTTCTTCATCCCTTCCTATTCTTTCTAATTTTAGTATGACTGCAGAAGTACGCCGGTCTAACAACTTCTTATATAAAATAAACTTCAGTGGTCAAAGTCAAATGTTTCAACAGACAAGTTAGGAAACATTTTAGTATATCGACTCATTTTTTTGACGAACGTAAGTTTAGATTTTTTTTCAGTTATTAAAATAGTTAACTAGCATTACTTGGGGAAACAAGTTGAACTAGCCCTCACAGTTTACCCGCTTAGTAGGAACTTCACATATACCTAGTAAGCTATTGCTTATTGTCTTAAAACATGAAAAGCGAAACTTAACTCGCTTATTAAACATTAGGTAATTTACAGTACCGATAAATAAATTCCCGTTTAAACTATAATTATCTGACTTACTTATATAATCACCTCCATGTTTATTCTTGTACTTATAATAAGTTAACACCAATATTTCTTTTGTATAATCTTCTAAGATATTCTCTTGAGATGGTTTCCTTGTTAGTGATAGCGAATTTTTTAATAAAGATGCCTTGTTTTTAATTTTTCCGTCCGAAAAAGCTCTGTCCAATTTCAATTTAGGCTTTGGTAACGTAACTTTCTGTAAGCATATCGTACAATATCTTTCTCTGAAAGGTTTGCTTAAATCTGTAGCTGATTTGTAAACCATACCTTCAAATAACGTCTTGGAAGATTCAACTCTTCCCTCTAAAATTGATCCTTTAACGTTAGAAGTCATTTTGCGTCTGTTTCTTTCCTATACACTCCTAATAGTAATCTAAAATAACAATCTTATTTTCGAAGAAATTATTTTGCATGCTGTTTGTGTTTCGAATCTATTTAAATCTCACAATAATAACTTATTGTACTATTAATATGGTTTGATATAATTCCATTAAAGCATCAGATCTGCAAGAACTTTGATATCTATACATTTTAATGTTGTTTCGCTCATATTGTCATAATAGGTCTTTAATAAGATTCTCCTGTATTTAATTCGGGAAATTTTAGCAAATAAAGTAATAACATTTTAATCAAAGCAACGAGAATCTGTTGCACCACCTTTATTGAAAAAATTTTTTTTATCTTTTCTACACACTTCATTATCGCTGAAAAAGACAGTGTTTTTTATTTTTTTTAAAAAGGAGTGTAAATATGATAAATATATGATAAAAAGTGATTTAATTTCTATAGGTGGTAAAACATCCATCTTTTTGAAAACATTTTTCTCGGTTGCCCTTTCATATATTTGCTTTCTCTCCATCTTTTTTTTAGTTTTTATACAGCCACACAGCCCGTTGTAGTGGATGACTTCCTTTGCTCTACTGAAATTGAATCCGTAATTGTAGGCTCAGAAACAACTGAATAATGAATTTTTGCTCATGCTATATAGCTGAAATATTGCTGTGAATCTAATATGATATAGTTTGTTTTTCTCTAATGTCTTATACATTTGTGCTGTTATATTCATGCATCACTTGTTTTTCTCAATCTTGTTATTAAATAAAATAAGATACAATGGCAGATCAGAAAATCTTGATTCCTAGTAGAAAGGAAAAGTTTCGTGGTAGTGGTAAGGGAGACAAGAGGAGTGCAAATGAAGCGGCAAACACAAAATAAAATGAAAGTAGAAGTGCTAAAAAGGTCAAGCTAAATGTTAAATATGATGAACAGCACAGCGATTCTTTCTTTTTTTCGTGCAATTTCTGCAGATGAAATATGTCAAAACTTTGAATCTTGTTGTGCTACTTGTGGCAGCAAATTAGAACTTGCGCTTAATGATGAGAATCGTACGGGCTTTTCATTATCAATGGACATTGTTTGTGCAAGTTGTGATTTTAAAGATTTTTTTTTCTTCACCTGAAATCTACCAGCCAAATCGAACTGGATTTAATCCTAAAGATATTAGCCTTAGAGCTTTCATGGCATATCGAAAAAATGGTCGTGAATGTGAGAGTATGGTAATATTAAATTCCAAAATGAATATGCCACCCTCAATGACTACTGATAATATTAAAGTAATTTATAACAGTCCTTTAAATGCATATAAAAAAGTTGCATTGAAAAGCATGTCAGATTCAGCAGTAGAGGTTAGAGAAACGATTAAACCTGGTAAATGACTTGAAGGTGTAATTGATCGTGGCTTATCTGTTGATGGCACCTGGCTGCGACGAGGGTATACCTCGTTGAATGGAATAGCTGGTGCAATTAGTCACTCAAATAAGAAAGTTATTGATACTGTAGTTATGTCCAAATTTTTTAAAAGTTGTCAGATATGGGAAAAGTATGGGAAGGCTGCACATAATTGCCATGTTAATCATAATAGATCGGCTGGTTCTATAGAATCAGGCGGTGCAGTTAAAATATTTTCTTCATTAATTGATCAATGTATATAAACTACGTTATTACTAAATACCTAGGTGATAGTGATACTGGATCATCAGGAAAAGTTGTTGACACAAAGCCCTATGAAGATATCATACTACCTATCAAACTTAAGCGTGTTGGTTATGACCAAAAAAGAATTTGTATTAGGCTACGTAAAAAAAGCAAAACATTTAAAGGTCAAAAGATTTCTGATGGAAAAGGAATTTTAGGAAGAGTTCGAGTAACAGATGAGGCTATCAAAACCGTTCAAAACTAATTTGGTATGGTTATTAGGGAAAGCTCAGGAAAATTATTGGAAATGCGAAATTTTGTTATTGCTTCTCTCAAATATTTTACAAACTTCTTAGTAGATAGAATTCCGTCCAAAAGGTAAAGAAAGTTGGTGCAAATGATAGTTAAATCAAGTTACTCCCAAAGAACACTTGCAAAAATAACGTGGATATTCCTGTTTGTATCCAGAAGATAATAAAACCAAAATTCCAAGACCTTCCAAATGCTGAAATGTTGAAAAAATAACTACACGTCATAACCCAGAACGCAAATGAGAGTTTCAATCAACTTATTTTGAATCGATAGCCTAAGGCTGTCTTCACATCACCAAGACACACAGTTGAAATGGCATCATTTATTAACTCATCAGTTATTGTTGGTTTGCTTGCATTAGCATCTGTTCTACAGCATGTTGACCTTAAGCCTGGGGTTTTCTTTTTCAATGGTGTGCGAAAGAAAAACATTACCCAGCTCAAAAATGTGCGCAAAAATTCAACTGAAATGACCAAAAAGAAACGAAAATCATCGAGAAAAGGGTTTAAGGACTCAGTGAAAGCTGTAGAAGGTGGTGAGGAATTTTCTTCTGGAATTTTTTAGAATCTTTAAAACTTCAAAACTTTTTTTTTTTTCAATTTAAGAAGATGTTTTCTCAGAATTGAAATTTTGGCACATATTGCCCTAAAAGAATCTAAATAACTTTTGATTGGATAATGCTATTGAGTTGAAATTTTCAGGATAGTTTGAACATATTTTTAGAAAGTGCTCGTACCAAAGAAATAAATTAATCAAGTTTTTTAAATGGATTTTATCTCTCATTTTTACATATGAAATAATGCACATTTCAGGAAAAATGCCGCCATTATGGAAATATTTGAAATTTTGAAAATAATTTTGAAGGGGCTCTTCGATATTCTTTAATATACATACCTGCAAGGTTTCAAAGACAATACACACAAGTTTGTACTAGATACCATTGTTTTAGTTTTGTAAAAATTTTTCGTATTTTTGCTGACTCAACATATTTTAGAAATGAAATTTAATAAAAGAGATATGAATCACTTTCTTTCACTTTTTCCTAGAAAAAGAAACCTTAAGATTGAATGAATTAAGTTAAAAATTTTACTCTAATGGGCGTGTACCACCTATAAAGTGTGATATGTGTGATATCCATTTTTTTTTATTTACCTAATATCCAATTTTATTTACATAATGTCCATTGTTTTTATTTAGAAACTAATTTAATCTCAAAAATTTAAAATTTTTCCAATTCACGGTTCAAAACATTAAAAAGGGTTTTGGTATTTTCATTTCTAAGAAAGAAGTTTGTGTCGTCGTCGTCGATGATGTGTGGTATTGGAAGTTTATACATATCGTTGATATACATTGAAAAAAGTAATGGAATCAGAACCGATCCCTGTGGAACACCGCACAAAACCTCTTTTAATCCTGAGTTTTCATTAATAAAAAATTGTCTTCTAGGTTTAAGATGGCTTTAAATGCAACCAAATGATCTAACAAGATAACATGAATAATTTTATCAACCGATTTGGATAGGTCTACAAATGCTACTAACAAAAATGTGTTGTTTTCAAACGATATGGTTATCTGATCAACGAGTTCAAGTATAGTGTGTTTAACAGAACAGTGTTTTTGAAAACCAAATTGTTTCTTATAAAGGAGTTTATTAGAAATAAAGTAAGAATAAAGTCTATAATGCATAACTCGTTCAAATATTTTTGAAATAACTGGAATAGATGAAATAGGCCTGTAGTTAGAGAACGATTCTGGGTCACCCTTTTTAAAAATAGGGTTTATTTTAGGGACTTTCAAAATACCAGTGTAAGTTCCTTTTTATAGAAATAAGAGCAGTATAAAGGTTTTCTGATGCTGCTTATAAGATGTCAGATAACGTTACTATTTAAATCGTCGTAACCAGCAGCTTTATTAGTTTTAAAAGCAGAAATTGTTTCATTAAGCTCATGATGAGTTAGCTTATTGTCAAGAAGAACTGAATTGATTCGGTCATTCAGAAGTTCTTTAAAATTTTTATTTACACGAGGAATATTTATAGCTAAGTTGGGACCAACTTTAACAAAATACTTATTAAATTTACTTTTTTTAGAATTACACTTGTGCTTGTTTAGTAGTTTAGAGTAGCAATTAGTTTTGGTTTTTTAAGAATTTTTTTGGAAAAGATTTTTGTAGTTTTCATAATTATTTTGATCAATATTTGAATGAGATTCCAAAAACTTATTATACCTTTATACCATTCGTTATCCAAGAGTTTTATAATTTTTTGGATTTATATGTTTCTTCGTATAGACGACATGCATCATTAAAAATGCTTTGAATTTTCTCTGAGAAAGATGAAAATGCTAAGTTAGTATTATTGGAGTTAAAGACATCATACCACAAAGTTTCACTAGGAGTATTTTTTTTCCAAGTTCAAGTTTTTTTTTATTTATGTTTTTTTTGAAAAAGTTTTTATCAGAATTTTAGGTTTATTAAAAAAATTACGAATTACTAAAAATGTTGGAAACTGGTCTGATATATGATATATCTGTTTTGAAAATAAAAGAAAGCTTTAATTTAACAGGCTGCTAGAAAAAAATGTTGTCGATAGCCGAGTAAGAGTTTTTGTTACTCAAGTAGGTTTGTAAATTTTCTTCGCAAGTAATTCATCAAAAAAAGTTTTTGTACTTTTAAATCTAACATAATTGAGAGCATCAATGTTAAAATCTACTGCTATGATAATATTTTTGTTATCTCTTGTCGCATTAAATGTTTTTCTTCATAGACTTAATAAAGTCATTATGCGACCGTCTGGGGGACGACGTGCTCAGAAAGTGGACTGGGTATATAGAAGAATTTAAACACGTGTGATGGATCAAGATTGTAAGTTTTTGTGTTGTAAAAAAAGTGTTCATAACGGTTTTTCATAATCAAATTTTGGCGAAACCGAAAATTCTTATCCGAATATTTTGCGGTAATTCCCATACTGTTGAAGCTAAACAAATATAAAGACGTCAAGCGAGGTATGAGGTACGTAATTGCTAGATTTTATATATGTATTGATATCTACATATATAAAAGTGCAGGAAATAGGCACTGAGGTATTATCAAAACATTTTCTGACATGGTATTAGATATATTATTTCGTGAAGTTAGTGCAATTTATATTCTTTATTCTAAAATATTTTGACATCATGTTATTTTCATTTTGATGATATAATTTTAAATCGAGTTTTTTTGCAACATTTTTACTCCTTGAAAAACAGACAAAAAATTTTTGGTTCGATTGATGTTAAAACCTCAGAGTCAATCGTAATAATTGGGTGCGAAAAATTTGCGAGTGATAGCGAAAAAAATGTGTATTTCATTTTTTAATAAAAGAAACGTGGTTTTACGACACGGAGTAAGTATGAGAAATATATTTTTTTCTAGCAGCTCAAATGTATATATAGTCCCAGTTACATTTCACAATATACGCAACATGATATCCTGTTCTTTCCTATTCGCACAAATTCTCTGCTTTACGCACTAATTCTCTTTTGTGCATCAATATTCCCCACCTGGGCAAAAATATCACACATGTAAAAAGACTCTCAGTCAAAAGCAAATATATAATTACCTGGCTGACTGAAGAAATGGTTTCAGAAATATTTAAAGGTTGAATTTAGGAATTATAAAACATATTAAGATCCGAAAAGTTTTCACTCCATGAATATATGTATTATTTATTTAAGTTTGTTGTAACATGTATGGTATTTACAAAAACTGATTAATCAATACCAACATACAGTATAATCTCTAATTAGCGTCCACCAGTGGGGAAAAAGATTTTTCCACTTATTGGAAGTGTCCGCTTGTAAGAAAATTTTGTATTTTTGCCTAGTTTTTGAAAATTACGCAACTTCATGTATGTACTAGAGGTAAAAGACGGACAGTAGGGTAACTTTGTGGGGACGGTGAGACATAAGACTACATTATTAAAGTTACTCAACAGTATTAACATAATATCAACAACAAAAACTAATGGAAAGGAACAAAAAGCAACAATGTTTATGAACAAAAAAAAAAAAAAAAAAAAAACAGGAAATAATTGTCAGTCTCATAGGCTGTTTATTTAAAATAATCCTTAATCGATTTCTGCATTTTGCTGTTTATTTTGATTATTTCTAGCTTTCTTTTATCGAAACAAGTGACTCTTTTCTCCTTTATTGAAATCTTTGAGATTGATAAGCTTGTCAACCATCAATGCTTCTTCTTTGTTATTATCTCTTTATTTTACAACCTCAGTCAAGCTAATCAAAAGTTAACTATTTACATCCATAAACACTATGTAAAATTAAATATTAAATTTTGCTAAAATTCCTGTTATAATTAAAATTAGCTCATAAAACTAAACATAATATAACTAAATATAACCTATAGGGTATAGGTTATATTTAGTTATATTATGTTAAGGTATGTATTTTAAGCATAATTTACACGCACATTCCGGTAACCAACTTTTGATTTTTCTTTTAAATTCTGCTAATGATTCAATTTCTTTCAATATTTCTGGTACTATTTTCCATATTTCAGGTCCTAAGTATCCAAAGGAATTCTCACCCGAATGAACACTATTAATTTTAGGTATACTGAAAATATTAACAATGTTACGCATTTTTATTTGCATCAACTCCTTGCTAAACAAACAACTAACTGTTTTTGGCGAAAGATTGTTCTTACTTTTATAAAGTTCAATTGGAAGTTTCTGAATATTTTTTTGATGAACTTTTATTGAATTTTGAAGTTTTAAAATTTCCTTAAAAGTGAAGACATCATAGCCATTATAAGCTATTGTTAAAACTCTTTCGTGAATCCTATTTGTTTTGTTGTTAAATCTTCTATCGCGAAACATCCAAACAAGACAAGTGAACCATAGCTGAACTGGGATTCAATAGAAGCTTTAAAAATAATTCTCCTCCTGTTAAATGGAATAAACTTGCTAGTTCTTTCTAATACATTCAACTTTCTCCCTACTTTAATAAATATATTTGAAAGATGTCTATTAAAATGTAAATCTCTGTCTATAGTTATTCCTAGTAGTGTTCCACTTTGACTTGCCCAAATTTTTGACTCTCCTAATGCAATAAAATAGTGTTGAAATTTATACCCAGATAATAAAAAGTTGGATTTATCTTTATTCAACTTCATAAAATTCTCATTAAGACATTCTATGGCCAATAAACTATCATGCTCTAAACGCTGAATAACACATTCTAAATCCTGGTCGCAAGCGTGCAATGTGGTGTCATCAGCAAAATTACAAACATCAGACTTCTCCATAAAAAAAAAAAAAAAAAAAAAACATTAAAATAAATATTAAATAGCAAGGGTCCTAATATTGATCTTTGCGGAACACCAAAGATCAATTCATTCCAGGAACTTAATTCATGTCTATTTTTGTTTGCTGTCATCTATTTTTCAAATAACTTCTAATTAATTTCAAGCTAGAATTATTTATACCATAGGTATGTAGCTTAGCAAGCAGTAATTCGTGATTAAGAGTGTCAAATGCTTTTGAAAGGTCCATAAGAACACATCCTGCATACCATTTCTTGTCTAAAGATTTTTTCCACTGTTCGATCATCGCTGTCTGAGCATGTTGGGAATTATAACCTTTTCTATATCCACATAAATAAAGAGGAAGATATTTTTTTATATAACGTCCTATTTTTTTTTGTATTAGTCTTTCAAAAAGTTTTGATATCACTGGTAGCACACTTACAGGATTATAATTTTTTACTGATGTCGAATCTTCTTTTTTAAATACTGGAGTTATATCTTCTAGTTTTAGTTTTTTTTCAGGAAAACAAGAGCTTTGAATACAATTGTTGAATATCTTGTAAAGATACTTCAGATGTATCTTTAAGTACTTTTTATCGGGATATTTTTATAGGTAATAGCTTATCAGTAAAAAATAAAATACGCTCTTGTATGATATCAGTTACAGATATTTGTGAAGATGAAAATAAATCTTCTCTCTTGACCTTTGCATTTAGTGTTAATGCACTTGGATGCATTTTGAATTATAACATTTTATCAATTGTAATACGTTACCAATGCAATGTCTATTTCCTATGGTACAGTATTGTTTAATAATATTTTATTTTCTGAAATATCTAATTTCCAATAGTTTCTTTTAAAAAGTTATTTAAAGTATCAGCCACTTCCATTTTATTTGAAATAGCGCCTTTGTTTTCATTAAGTACAATTTAATTTTAATTTTTAAATCTGAAATAAATTAAGGCTTTAAAGTCTTCAAAAACAGTTTGTTATCAGTCAAACTTTTTACGTGTAGATGCTCATAAAATATTTTTTTCTTGCTTATAAATTTTGGTAAGCTACATAGTTTTTCTATTTCTGGTTTGATGGTCTGTCAATTTACTATGATAATACTTGGTCTAATTCGGATCTTTTCATTGCAGCTTGTTTTAAGTGCTTTAGCCATATAAGGTCCTTCATTTCCGCTTACGAATTTTTTCTTCCATGGTGCTTTGTTGTCAAATGTATATAAAAAATAATGTTCAAAACTTAATAATCAAGACTTAGCTCATTTAATTTGTCTTTTGATTCTTGGAAATCTTGCATCAATTTTTGTTTCTAAGATAATTAAAATATTTAGAGAATCTTTTATATAGAATTTAAAAAGTTCAAACTTCTTAGATATTTAGTTAATATTTAAACTACCAATAATCAATTTCTCCTTATATATTTTAGTTTTTCTAAACTGCATTCTTCACCAGCTTTACTATTCAAACTTAAATACGATATATCTTCTTTATTACTTTTATTTTGAGAATTACCTCCCACCAGTCAAAACAAGTTTAAACAGTGAATAAAATTATTTGCTAATAAATCAGTTCTTTGTTTTAACATATGTATTCCATCATTTCATGAAAATCCTTATTAATAAAAAATCGTTTACCTTACATATAAATTTGGTTTTAAAAAAAGATTTCCTACAAATAATTGAAAATAAAAATGCATGTTTTACTCCAATTTCTTGACACTTCTTTACTACAATTAAAATTTTCTGAGAAATTTTTTAAGGTTTTTTTTTTGTCTGCTTTAATTTTCAAATGTCATTAGTTCCCACATGTATAACGGCAATGTCTAGTAATTCTTCTTGTAGCGTAGGTTCTACATAGGCATAAATATGTTTTGCCGCTGCTCCTGCTGGGAATAATCTAGTGAATAAATTTCCATTTTTGAGATAATTTTTTATTTCATTATCTTTTATTTTTTAACTAGAATATTTCCTAAAAGAACATTCTTTAAGGTTCCTCAATATCAAATATGTTATTTTGCAAGCGGTTTTGAAGAGTAACTTTTCGTACTGAGATTAATTTTTTTCAATTCTTATTTTAGCTCACCTAATTTCATGTAACTGATTTCTTTCATTTTTTATTGCGTTACTTTACTTTATATACAAATGCAGTTCAAATCTTACAATTCAGTGAGTAAGCAAGTAAGCAAGCAAACATTTCCTAAAAGAACATTCTTTAAGGTTCCTCAATATCAAATATGTTATTTTGCAAGCGGTTTTGAAGAGTAACTTTTCGTACTGAGATTAATTTTTTTCAATTCTTATTTTAGCTCACCTAATTTCATGTAACTGATTTCTTTCATTTTTTATTGCGTTACTTTACTTTATATACAAATGCAGTTCAAATCTTACAACTCAGTGAGTAAGCAAGTAAGCAAGCAAGCAAGCAAGCAAGCAAGCAAGCAAGCAAGCAAGCAAGCAAGCAAGCAAGCAAGCA
>JAUZNK010064408.1:0-14602 GCA_035046665.1 Euphysa ruthae
TGTAAGCATTTTCGTATGTTGAGCGCTCAACATATATTTTTTTATCTTTCTTGGGCATTTGCATATGTTTGAAATAGCTGTGAGATCCATTCTAAAGGCATTTTAAAATTTTTCAGCTTGGAATTTTAAGTCTACATATCAAATTAAAGAAATTTTGCAATAATGTCACTTTCCTTTAATTTACAGACACTATCTTTAATTCTACAATGAATTATAATCTATAAATTATAAATAAATCATTGTAACTTAAACAACAGCACAGATTAAATTGAAAATTTACAGATATTAATTTATTTCCATAAATAAACCTTAATTTATTATTGGAGATTGAGTATTATTATCAAGTTCCGAGTGACCTCTGGGTCACTCGGAACAAAACAAATTAATGAAACAATTAAGTAAACAAAAAACAAAAACAAATTTAGCAAAAAAGTATATGCCCTCTTTCCTTTTTACATATTTCCATCCTGAATTTTCTTAAATAGTACGAAATTCTATTGAAGCTGCTTATTATCTTAACAAAAATCTTTCAAAAAGAAGAATTACTAAGCATTTCCTTTATAGAATATAAATCAATAACAATGAAATAAATAGAATAATTCAATGCAGTCAAACAAAATCAAACAGACTAATAAAGAGATTAATTACTTAATTTTATTTAATTAATAACATTTAA
Source organism: Euphysa ruthae (assembly GCA_035046665.1). Lineage (NCBI taxonomy): Eukaryota > Metazoa > Cnidaria > Hydrozoa > Anthoathecata > Corymorphidae > Euphysa > Euphysa ruthae. The sequence continues at coordinate 677 of JAUZNK010064408.1, forward strand.
AGATCAATTAATTAATTACTCACAAGTCAGACTATGAAACATGTCAATCAATCACTTAAATTAACAACTGAATTATGACTACTGAATATCATTTGAGATAGTTTTAAAATTTTTTCTTTAATTATTAGTTTACTTTATTTTATCTGACCAGAAGAGATAGAAAACTTTTTATCTGACCAGAAGAGATAGAAAACTTTTTTGAAAATTCCCAAACTTATAAAATTCTTTGATAAATTTAATTTGAGAATCCAAAGCAAAAATTAAACTAATTTATATTGTAACTGTTTATTATCTATTTATTATAATATATATTATAAATTTACATATATCTTTAGCATCTAGTATTTTAATATATTTTAATATATATTCTTTAACTACACAAAAAAATCCAATGAGCAAGAATTAAAATTAATATTCTAGCGATAAATGCAGCAATAAGAACAGTTAATAAAGACAATGTAACACAGCTCTCAAATACTACCTTTCCTTACAAAAATGACAATTCTATATAATCTAGCTAACCAACCATTGAAAAAAAAAAAAAAAAAAAAAAAAAAAATGAATCTAAAAGTTTTAAATAACAAAACTCACCGTCGTCTTGTTTCTTTCTATCAAGTACTTTTAAAATCCGATCAGCTGAAGAAACTATGAAATAAGAAAAAAAAGGTAATTGAAATTTGTTGTTAACCTTTTGCTGCGAAGCTTTTGCCTGAGGTCAAGTACAAAAATACGCAGTGTATGTTATGCTAAAGGAAAAAAATCAATAACATCCAATCTAAATAATGTAATAGCGTATGTTTTGCAACACGTTGATGGTAAACCGAGTTTGCACGTTAATGTTTCGAAATTTAACATATAACAAGCAAAATTTTGTTTATGAAATTTTATTTGTTTATTACATTAGATATTTATTTAGAAAAGTTTATAATTTAATGCAAGAACTTAGTACATGCGGTTTTGCTATCCATTCTATATTACGGCACCGTATTTTGTATTTTTCTCAGTTGCAAATTAAAGGAACTGTACATCATTTGTAGTATGTCAACTTTATGTCTAACAAAAGCTGACTTATTATGTTTTGTTTTTCATTTTACTTATAATGCGTTTTTGTTTGAAAATCTCAAACATATTAAATATAAATATTAACATTAGAAAAAAAAAAAAGAACAAATTCCCAGATTTTAACGTGAAAAAAATTGTCAAATTTCAGTTTCACTTTCTCAGCAAAATTTTTTGCGAGAGGAAAAAGTGAGCATAGCATGCTTTGCAGTTGGAGCACACTTGGCAACAATGCAAAAAATACTCTATAGTAAAGAAGGTTTTTTTGCTGACTCAGATTTTTGAGCTAAAATTCAGGCCAAAATTGGTGCCTATTTTATCATATTTTGTCTCCCCTTCCCATTTATTTATTATTAATGCTTTAGCAGTAGAGAATAATTAAATTTTTAATAATCCAATTCACTATCTACCGTTAAAATATCATTAATAACAAAAAGAGAAGGCGAGACAAAATATGATAAAATAGGCATGAAAAAGTTTTAAATTTCACAAATTTATAGATGTTAATAGCTTTTCAGATAATCAAAACAAAACGTTGATTATGAATGAATTAGTATAAAAAGTATTATAAGCTATGCCATAGCAATTCATCACATATCTTTAGATAACTAACAAAAAATTAACAAGCAGGTGGAGGTTTTGGAGGAAAAAGTAGAGAAATGTAAGTATATATATAGGTATATATAAAGTGAGACTTCTGATTTCAATAATGTACCATGACAAAAGAGAAATTAGTGAATGCCATTAACATTAGTTAATACTTTCATTTTATCATGCATTTAAATTCCATTTTTACCCTATTTTATGGTCCAAAAAAAGGTGTTGTTTCACAACGTCAAATATTAATACACCTTTAAACGGTTGAAAATCAACTAGTTTTTTATGCATAATAGAAAAAATCAAAATGAGATAAGAATGTTGTTTTTAAAACAAAACATTTGTGTCTTAAACAAAAAATATTTAATTACTTCTCTACTCTTGAGAGCCATTTAAAAATGTCAGTTGTCTTTTTTTGGACATTGTTGTAACTTGTTTTTTTCCACACCCATTTGCTTTCTTATCAATAGCCACTCTGACAACGCAATTAATGACTACAGAAATTTTATTTTATTTCATTTTCACTTCTGCACAATTCTTGCAGGTGTACAACTTTTCTATTTTTTTATTCCATAATTCTACGAGAGGAAGAAATTTTTGTAAAAGACGAAAAACAGGTAAAAAAATAAATATTTTATGTGATTAATCATCTCTATGTTCTTATCGTTGCACCCTCATTCCTGTATTTAAACAAACTAAACTTATCGGCTTTCTTTCTTTCATTTGTTATTTCAGTTTGGCGATTTCCTGTCAATCTATTGGTTTGTAATTACAAATATATGTTTTTGATTGGCCGTTTTTACGCACATGGTCTGGTTTGTTGCTGTTATAACAATAGTGATTTCATTAGTTGAAAGGTATTTTGTTTAAAAATTGAAAGTACTTATCCAATAGATCCTATTTATACCATGCATTCTCCTCTTCCACAAATGATCCCTCCTGCAGCTCCTCCTCTTCTATTCAAAGACAACGTTCTCTTTCTCATATTCAAAGACAAAGGGAATAAATAGAATTAGACATGTTAGAAGGGAGAGAGCAGAAGCATGCTTTGGCATGCCATGTTGGAATTGATGTTGCAAGATACATTCTTTCTGACCCTTTTTATCTAGGTGCAATGAACCAGGTATGTAACTTTTGCAATGATACTCTTAAATTTAATGTTGAAACTCATTTTCAATGGCGAGGATGCCATAAGGTTAAAGTAATTTTAGAATGACTGGCACCATTTCCTTCAGAGTTGAATGATTTAATATTGGCAATGATAGAGCTGCAAATAAAAATTTTCAAAAATTAATTCGTAATTACAGCGCAATATTGTCATTTGCTTTAAGGGCCAATATTGCGCCACCACCAAATTATGGTTTTTAGGGTTACTGTGGCTAAATTTGTCATAGTGTTGGTAATCTAAGACCAGAAAATAACACAGCACCAAGTTATAGTCAATTATATAATTATGAAGCTGATGCAGGTCAAAATTTTAAATTGCAACATAGATCCAGGTAATGATAGTTGTATTCCAGCACTTAAAAATTGTTTAGATTGTAGATAAATAAGTACACCAGAATCAATATGGCGTTTATATGAATTTGGTATGAAGAAAATTTCACATTCTATTTATCACCTAAATTTCATCTCCCAAATGTACACCGTATTTATTTTAGAGAAGTTTCAATCGTTGAACCATGTAGATCAAACTGACAACATTAATGGCATGGTTTAAACTAAATTCAGAAAATATAGATGCCAGTGAGTATAAATATTTGGAAATTCCCACATATACTGTTTTTAAAAACTATAAATGGAATGCCTGAAAAAGACGCGGTGATAAAATGATTACCCAAATTTTTTTTGAGTCAGTCCTTTTCAAGGTGCAATACCCTTTCCGAATCTGCTGTCACTCAGTTTCTGAGAAAAATAAGGCAAATGAATTTAAGTCTAAATTTATAAAAAACAAAAACTTGAATCAGATTACAACATTTTAAACAACTTAGTGTGATGCTTGAGATCAAATCTCTACTTAGCTCACCTCTTACAAGAGGCTGATAAATTTGTATTTTTAACGTGGGGCTAACAAAAAACTTTAAGCTGATTTTTATAGTAGAGTCCACACGTTTGGTTCTGATGTACTTATCTCAAAACTGCATAAAAAAGCTATCAAAAAATCAGATGGGATCAGATATGCAATTTCTGGAAATTTGAAACATTTTCAGTGCCTGATTTAAACTAATAAATTTCTAGAATCCCATGATAGTCGAGAAGAATAAGGTTCTAAAACATTGACAGTGGTTCACCTAGCATACCGCATAATTACAATTTAGTGCTCTAATAATGATGTCGTTATATGGTAATAAATTTAAATTTAACCTTTCCCATAAAAAGTTTTTTAACTCAACATTAGGTTAGTTCAGAGGGAGTCATTCATATAGCAAGAACTGACCAAAAGGAGTGACATATTTTATTAGTAAATGCTTAATATTACTATTACTACTAGTTACTTAAAAGACTTTAAAAGGAGGTTATTTGTAGCTAATTTATTATATTAATTTCATATAAGTTTATAAATAATCCTTTTAAATTGATTTCATTTAAAGCAAAAATATTTTTGTAAAAGAGTTTGTATAATAAATAGAAACTTATGACATGTTGTTTTAATTTTTCTATTTATTATAATGACTGAGTTGACAAAGACCAATAGTTTTTTAAAAAGAGTTTGTATATTTGAACTTAAAAATATTATTTATTTCAGCGATAGATTTAACCACGTAATGTAATGTGAGAAGTCAAATGTTTAGCTCAAAAACCAAACTGAAGATGAGTGAGACAATTTATATTTATATTCAAGAAACTAAATATTCTTTTATACATAAGTTTCTCAAGAAGCTTGCAAATATTTGATGTTAAAGATATCGGTCTATAATTTTCACAGTTTTTAAAAAAGTCTTTAAAAATAACATATCTTATCATTTTATTATTTAATAAGCAATAAAAACGTAAAAATAATAAAATAAAATCATAAAATAACCTTTTTTCGTGTTTTTCTTTCTCTTTTTCTGTGTTTGAACATCACTCTATAAAGATTTATTACATGGAAAATTTTATCAACTTGACTTTTAACATTTTTTCGACTTTTTTTTGGCAAATCCAAACGAGCAAATTTATAGGCTCCTTTCTGGACTAATTAACCAGGAGCTTTTTGAAAAATAAAAAAATCTTTAAATAATATTTAGCACACTTCCCTTAATCTGAAAAGACTAAAACAGCTCAAAACATTGCTTACACAAATTATATCACAGTATTGAGGTGTTGTACGATCTAATGATTATCCAGTTAAAAAATATCCTCTATGTCAGCATATCTGCATTGCTATGTAGCTAGCTAGCTGTACTACCTTTAGGAAAACAGCTTGCTTTTTGTACCTAATGACACCAGACCATTAAAATTTTTTTTTTGGAAGTGCATATGAGCTAGATTTCTAAGCAACTAACTCTTATATATGACTGTTTAAAAAATAACCATACACAAACTTGGTTAACAAAAAAATACAATAAATACGTATATCATACGCAGTTGGTACGAATTGAGTGCGCATTAAATTTTTTTGCTTAATTTAATTTTTTACTTCTTAAGATATAACTGCTTTGCATAATAAAGGTTCATAAAAAGCCCTGCGAATTGGAGATCATTACTGATGGTAGAGACCAGAAAAGTTAACTCACTTAAGTCATAGTAAACAAAGTTTTAACATGGTAAAAGCCTAATCAAAGTTTACGCCATTTATGATTTCAAATTTTTAGATTTAGATAAAATTTCAATCATCAAAGAAAAGAATGAGGAATTTGTAAATATCAAGTAACTTGAGATCTTTTATATTACTTTTCATTTAAAAAAATGTTTAAATCTGATAAAAATAGATAACTTTTCATGAAAAAAAAAATGTTTAGAGTTCACATGAACAGATAGTCTTTTTATACATTCCACTTTCTCAATTTTGTTTTTAGATTAGTACACTCTGGTATTTTCCATTTGCTACATTTTAATAATATGACATTGGATGAACCAACAATAATATTACATGAATGAAATATATTATATATTAGATACAAATAAAAATTTTTTCTCGTTGCTTTGCTATCAACAAAATATATTTTCTTGCTGTTTTTGTGGAACCTTTTTTGTCTAGTAGGTTCTACTCAGTGATTATTTTTGCTTAACAATCTATTCTTTTAAGTGTCAACTAATTTCTCTTGCTTACCCTTTACCTATCTAGTATCATCTCATAAAAACTATTATTTAAATTATTCGGGAGAACTTGCAGAGTCCATGTTACCACCCATTGTTTTATTGAATACAAACTGTTCGTTTTGGTCCAAGAGATACACATAACTCACACTTGCATCTTTTCATAAGAAATATTAAATCATTGCTCAGAGGAGATATGACCAGTTCATAAATTTCTTTCTTCTAGAAATGATTTATGCGCCTTTTTTTAGAAGTTGATGTGACCGACCATATTATGTGAAGATACTGATGCAACTTGACCTTGATTGAGAAGACACTGAAATTTCTTTAATTATTCTCAGTGTACATCATAAAATTCATCTGCATCTCCAAGTTGGACCCAGTACTTGAATTTTTCATTTTTCTCAAATCTCTATACTGATGTTTTTGTTGGAAGCCTATAGAATTAATTTGACAGAAACATGAAATAGATAGCCATCAGAAATAGCAACAACTGTTTTTTCTGTTACCAAATCGCAAAATTTTCTAAACCATTTATAAAAAATGTCTATATCCATCCAGCCATTAGGAGTTGGTGGTGTTTTAAAAAGAACAGAATTTCATTCAATATAAAGTTATTAAATTTGAAATAAAATTTCTTCTTGAATTAACAATCTAAAATAAAGAAGCAAAAAATAGTTTTTTGGCATGCATTATTATGCCCCGAGACATTATAGAGGTAATAGATATTATTGGGTTGGCATCCAACAAAGTCTTGCCTCGTAGGAGGGAATACCTCTTCAGCCTTGGGTGGCAATCATCCTAGAGATGGTGTCTTGATAAACACCGGTTGGCAAACCAATAATTGTTTTGAGGGGTAGGTAGAGTATGCCACTCAGCTTTGTGCCCCTTCTTTGCTTATTGATGTGGACGCATTGGCGTGGATGTTACCTGCATTGCCATATCTGCTGTAGTGCAACAAATACTGGTCACCTTACTCTTTTTTTGTCTAATGAATATAACACCGCTTTTGCTAAAGCAAAAGGTTTATAAATGATAGGCAAAATAATAGACTGATCTCACTTTCTGCAAAAGTTATTCAAACAAGGGAGTAAGCCTTCTTAAACCAAATATTGTATTATGATAATTACTAGTAAGCCTAAATCAGGTTATGAATATCTCTCAAAACTGTATCTTTTTCATTTACCAACATATGGTGAACAACGGTCTTCACATTAATTTTTCTCCTGTTGGATCCATCTCTTTCGTTCACCAACATTTGTGGTCAGTGCAATAATTTTTCTCATATGGAATCTTTCCTATCTAGTTCATCATCTGAAATCTTAGCAACTTGTGAACAAAACTTGATCCTTCTGACTTTATTGCACCTGGTTACCTTCCTATCAATCATAATGACCTGTTGTTTCACATAGATGGCCTTAACACCTTTGTCTGTGACAATCTGCCAATAAATGACTAAACTTCTCTTGGAAATCCGAATGAATCATACATTTGTCTACTACTACCTTTTCTACAATAATCCAGTTATCATTTTTTACATTGGTCTCCTTCCGCATAGTCCCGTAGTGTAATTAATTCCCCTTCTGAAAATATTGACAAGGCTCACCCATAATTCACCCACTTGCAAACATCTTTGTTTTTAGGGACTTCAAAGTCCACCAAACTGACTAGCTACCGTTATCTTGGACTAATTTTTTTTGCATCAAAACCTACAAATTTCCATATATCAATCATTAACTCAACTAGTTGATTCTCAAACTAGTTTTTTTTCTGATCGTAACAAGAAAGAACCTCCTCTTGATTGATTGATTGATTGATTCCTTTCATCAAATTCTGATATGCTAGAAAATTGCTCCCAGCCCTTTAAGAAACTCTTATCATGAAGTGGTAAAATTCTGGTAACTAAATCTATCGAATCTTGAGACTTCTGGCACACTTACAGGAGTTTTTCAAGCTAGTCTTCCCCTCTACCACACCACCCCACTATTCAAGGGACCTAAAGTCTGTTATCTTTGCTAGAAATAAGATAGAACTTAATATTGCCTGACATTCCACCTATGACTGTTACTAACTTGATTCATCTAAAAATAAAATCCAAAATGGTTGAAAATATTATCCATACTCTTAATCCTTCAAAAGCAACCGGCCCTGATGAAATTCCACTACAAAAGTGCTCTTCATAACTCTCTCCGATTCTCTGCAGGTTGTGTACAATGAGTTCTGTTTTCACTCTTGCTGGAATTGGGCATCTGTTGTCCTAGTATTCAAAATTTTTGGAGTGATCTAATCTTCATAATACCATCCTATCTATCATCTTTCAGATATGAGCAATGGTTCTCAATCTTCACTTAGTTGCTCAATCTGTTATTTGATCATCAGTATGCTTTGCGTTCTGGTAGGTCCGCTAGTGATGCTTTGAGTGTCATCTGTGAGCGTGTCTAACAATATCTTGATGCTTGTAATGAATCCAGGGCAATTCTTTATTGACATCTGTAATGTATCCCGCAAGGCGTGGCATGCTAGACTTCTATATAAGTCATATAGACATATCATATCTTATCTCTGGTGAACATCATTAAGTTTTTTTTGTCTGGGTGAGAAATCAAAATGGTCCTCGACGGCCACTCTTCGAACTGCTACCCTGTAAATTCTGGTTTTCCTCAAGATTCTGTTCTGGGACCCAATCTTTTTCTAATTTTCATTAATGATTTGTCTGATAGTGTCCTTTGAAAGCTTGCTATATATGCAGATGATACTATATTGTACTCATTCTTATGGAAAACAAATAATGCTTTTTATCTTTGTTCGAATCTTTAATCATTTTCTCATTGCAGAAATTTAGCTTCAATGTTAATGTTCTTTAAGATGGAGAATAAATCAATTTCCTGTTAAAAAATTTTCTGAATAAAACCAAAATCTAAACTCTAATGTTACTTTCAGATGGTGATTTAACCACTAACTTTAAAAAAAAATCGAACGTATTTGATTAATTTGCATACCTACTTTACAAGTACTTCTCACTATTTATTTCACTGTTAATTCTTCTAGAAAATTCAGAAAAAATTTTTTGAAAGAATATTTGATTTAATTGGTCCAATTGCAAAACTCTTAGATAATTGGAGAGTTCAGACTTTTTACTTTTCTATTTAAAAAAAATCCACATAACTTTGTAATTTATAGGTTTTGGATTTTGGGAATTAACAATTATAATATTATAAAATTCAGTCAAGAGGACTGAGGGACTGGAAGAGGAAAGAGACAATCGATTACGCCTCAAATGCTCGTCAAAGTTTCCACTCGGCTCAAAATATCAAGTGCCTTGTTTTATCTTTAATTTATTAAAAAAAAACTTTATTTGTAAATCAATTTAGGTGGGCCATATATAACACACGTAAAACTTCTCTTAGGTTGGCATTTTTGAAAAGTTATCTTTTCACAGCATAACAATATCAAAGTAATAGTAATTTTATTTATGATGTAAATATATGTATTTAATTATCTGCGCTAAATATCCTTTTTCTGCCACCGTTCTTAAATTATTTTAGATAAAAATAATTTCACTAATAATTTTATGAAGGAAGAAGTCACAAATGTTTTATCACATCATCCGTAATCAATGATGTAATAAGAATATTGAGTTATAAAAAAAACTACTGGCTTGGTTAGTTTAACTTAATTAGTATACGTGAAGGAAGTTCTTCCTTGTTATTAGTAATTCGGGGAAAAAAGGAAATGAGACATCAAAGAAAATGGAATAAAATGTGTTTTAAGATTTGGTGTTAAGTTTGTGGTCTTTATATTTCTTATGATGCAAACAATAACTTTCTCATGACAGCCCAATTTTTACCCAAGAGTTTGCTTGTTAACAATGTTGGTAGCGTGAGTGACAAATTTCTTCATGCCAAGTGTTCTAGGAACCCAATTTCTAACTGCATGCTACACAACTGTAAACAGGCCCTTATCAGAACGAGTCATCCATTTTGTCGGTCTGATCGTTTTTTTACTTCCCTTTCTATTGCGCTGTTACAGTTAATGTGCATTTTAAAATTTATCTGCGTTTACCACAGACATTTCAGACAATTAAACACAATCAGAATTTTATTGTAGTTAAGTAAGTTTTACCAATTGTTTTAGATGCTTTATTTTATATAAATATTAGATGAAGTCTATTATTGCAATAAATTCTGATCAGTCTTTTCCAACAAGTTTAATCACATAAGGCAATTAAAATAAGTATTTTTTGTTTATGTTTTCACAAGAAAGTGCTGAAGTAAATACAATCAATAGAATCAATATATTATACAGTGTTACTTATATGAATCTTGATCTCTGAATAATTTAATCGCAAACTCGTTTTAAAAAAATTTATAAAAATAAGTTTAAAATTTAAAGCTCGATTCGAGTGACTCGCCAATTCACAAAGCTCTTTTTTTAAAGCACCTTAATTTTTTTCCCAGAGGGCTGAAAACTTACAAAAATATCATACCAGTGATTTTTGTTTTACATCATCTGAAATATTTTGAGGACTTGTGTTTGAATTAGTATTTTCCAGAACATCTCCATCAGTAGTTTGTTGAAATGCAATGTCATCATCATTATTTAGTTGGATAGTAGCATTATTTTCATCTTCATTTTGTTCAAATGGATCATTTTGTTGCCTGACAATAGGTTTCTTTCTAAAGCAGTATATTTTTTTTCCAGTAAACTATCATTTGAAATTTTATAAACAGGACAGTAAACAATTGATTACCAAAACAAATAAAAGCCAATAATTTCGAGCAATTACTAAAAAGAGAAAGTTTATAACAATTCTTTCATAGGCCCCCTTAAAATTTGATTGTTAATTAAGAAGTATTTTGAATTTAACTGCAAGCAAATATGTTTTGGAAAACAACAATGTGTTTTTAAAAACTTTCCGTTGATGGGAGTTGGAGATATGTTCAACACGTTGTTTTAATACCTTTTTTGAATAGTATGTCCATTTCCTTTAATTTTAGTTTAACTTAATTTAATATAATATGTGCAAAAAAACAATTTCAGAAATTTAAAAATAAACTGAATCTTCAGACTTTTTATATTTGTAGTTTAAAAGAAGGAAGGAGCATATATAAGGATCAAATATAATTATATTTATTTGAGTATTTTTAATGAAGAAAAAAACAGCTTTGATTTTTCATCTTTCTGTAAGTTGTTCTTAAGTAAAATAAATACACTTTTATCCTACCACTACAGTGCAGTAAACAACAAAATATGCAAGATTAATAAAAATTTATTTAAAACCAACAAATAAAAATTTAAAGTATTAACCAACATTAAAATTTAATTTTTAAGAATTCCAAAGTAAATAATTCAGGGGTGTGGCCTCTTAATTATTTACGGAGGGATGTGTGTGCCTTATCATGAACCTTATAAATTCTAGGGTTATGTGGAGGAGCAGGTGAAAATTTATTTGAAAGCAAAAAAATCAATTTAATGTGACTTTAAAAGATGAAATTAACTACGTTGTTTACAATCTTATAATGGGTATATAATGGGAATTAAAATCAAATAATTGAAATCAGACATAAATTTTTAAAGCTATATTCTTTAAAACAATGGAATTAAAATCGAACAATTGAAAGTAGACACATATTTTTAAATTGATTTTTCATTTCGCACACTGATTGGTTGATATTAAATGTAATCAATTCTGATTGGTTTATATCTATTTTAACTTCAAAATATTTTCAAAAGTTATTACTTCAAAAAAGTAGATAAAGTTGGTTTGGCTATGTTGAGAGAATGGATGACGATAACTGGTTAAGAAATCAAGAGGAATAGACATAATGGGAGCCGTGGAAAAGGTAGGCTAGATGACTTGGGAACAGGTTGTTAAAAACAACCTTAAGCAGAAAGGGATTCGAAGTGCATTGATGCAGGATAGGTTGTTATGGAAGAGTGCCATAAATAACCCAGACTAACCGAAAAATGGACATAAAACGGCATAAGAAGAAGATATATAATAAGATTTAAAATCTTCATGCTTTTCAATGTACATTGAAGGATATTTAAAGCAATATGTTTTCTTTGTTACTTATTTTGATTCAAAACGAATAAAAATAAGTGTGACATCCTGAAATTAAATTTTCAGCATAAGGAAAAAACGTAATAACCAACCGTTTCTTCTTAGTTTTCTTGATCTGTATATCAACACTTGCAGGCAGTTCCCTTTGATTTGGCTTATTTACTGGTTGCTTTACAGGAGAATACAGACTAAACGTTCCTAAAAAAACATGTTTAAAAATCTCTCTGAATTATATTTAAAAAATAAAAAAAAAAACTCATTCCAGCATTCAAGTTAAATTTAGTTAGAGATAATGGTCTTCATCTAGGATATCATAGTGGTGAAAAAAGGTGAAAAAAATTGGTTCTGAAGAAAAAACATTAAAATATATTTTCATGCTCAGGTTCATTGTAATAAAATCTATTAGCTATGCAATGGCGAAAAATTTTCAACACCACTGGCTACCATACCACACATACTGACAACCTACCATACGAATATTAAGTTTAGGTTTAGGTTATGGAATAACTATTATGTGGAATGTTTAGTTATGAAGTTTTCCAAGTAAAAAAAGATTTTTTTGCTCAAAAACTTTCAAAGCAACAAAATGTTACATTTTCAACAATTTTCTTAGTGAAGAACTCTAAAATGCAATAGGAAAATTTTAGTTTACAACGGATGGGATTATAAAACGAGAACAACAATTTCAGCAAAAGTAAGAAGCTATGTATGTTAAGCAACAATAATAGCTTATGTAAACTTATTGCTCGAAAAAAAAAAATAATAGTTTAAACTTTCAAAATTTAGCTCTTATTTGTGTCTGTTTGTGGTTAAATATATTTAACTGACTGATCATTGACGAGTAGATTTCACTTCTATCTTCTCCCATTTTTACGATAATCAGTTTTAGGAATAATTTACCATAATTAAAATCAGCATGGGTAAACATAATTATTTTTCTTTCTTTGCAAAATATACTCCCTCATAACAAAAAATGGATACTACAATTGATTTTGTTTCTTTTAGCAAAATACTTTGCATTTTGACGTATAATTTACTGGCCCTCTTTCAGTGAGTTTTTAGATATTTAATGCTAGTTAGAATAATCCCAGTAACCGTAATTCTTAATGATGAAAACGAATTAATAAAAAAAAAAAAAAAAAAAACAATTTTTTTAAATAATCTTATTTAGAAAGATATGTTTATAAACTTCCCACCATAAATATTTAAATTTCAGTTGATCTTTCAAGTTGGTTTTAAAAACTGTAAGTGTATGAAAAAAATAATTAAATCTCGTTCACAGGTTTATTTTAAACTCCATTGTCGTTCTAATTCTGTTTTCAGTTTTTGGTTACGTTTTCCATTGCCATATTAAATAAAATTAGTAAGCAACCTCAACATTCGCTTTTACACCTTTATATCGCCACCTGATATTTAAAGTTATGATAAAAGCTGTGCTAAATATTAGAGCACGCTAAAATAGCTAAACTATCTGAATCTATGCAATATACTGTAAAATACTTTTGTAAAAAAAAAAGTAAAAAATATATCACCATTTTTAGACAGGCCCAATTGGCATATGAATATCCAGTTTACTTGGATGTTCTAGTTATGCCATTGATCGCGTAACAGAACACCATAAATATCTTCCAGCATACATATTATTGACAGGCTTGAGACCTAAAAATGCTCTTTGTCACCCAAACATGGTAGGTGACAAATTTTTTAGGCATATATCTACTGTCGAGCAATAGCACTTGCGCCATTTTACTTCACACAAGCTATTAACTACTCAAGAGGTTGTTTGTTATGACAAAACCTGACTAATTTTTTTTTTTGATGTCATCATTTTTTAGGCTATTTTTAAAAATAATTAAATTTACTTGAGATTTTATTTCTTAATACATCAATAGGAAATCTTTAGGAGCATTATATTATTATATTATATTATTATTATATATATATTATTATTGTATTATTATATTATA
>JAUZNK010064419.1:0-14601 GCA_035046665.1 Euphysa ruthae
TGTGTGGCATTATTGATATTTAATACCACTCATTTTACTTAGAGACTATTGTTGTTGGAGACAATTAGTTTATATATACAAATAAAGTATTGCTTTTGTTTTCTAAAGTCCTATTGATAGATGATAGAACCTGTATTAGGGTTTTACTAAATTAGCTGTTCGGTCAAAAGGCCGGTTAGGCAAGGCATTTAAATGTGATTTTTTCTTAACCTAACAATATTTATTAAAAGCAGGAAAATTAATTCTATTTCTGTGCCTGGTATCGAAAGGGTTAAGGGATACTTATTTTTAAGCTTTATCAACTAGGAATTTAATGTTTTGACAATGAATAAAGATTTAAATGCAAATGGTCCAATAAATATTCATATTTGCTAATTTTTGTTATATTTCACACTACCAAAAAAATAAATTAAATTGTGTACAATTGTGGATAGCCTATATTTATTTTCGTGAAGATGAGCATAGTTAAGTAGCAAATAATACCTCTATATTTCTTTCTTTAAATTTTACAAGTTCAGACACATTTGCTTGCAATTCAGTTAAATCTAAGTCTTTATCTTCAACTCTTTTTTGCCATTTTAGAACCTCAGCATCAACACTTTCTTGTAAGCTGCTCAACATGCTTTCAGTTTCTTCCAGAACCTTCCGCAGACGGCTATTTTCTACTTGGTTTTTTTCGATATCAGCATTCTATAAAATAGGGAATATGCTTTAAATCCGACTCTTTGAAATTAAAGAAAATTGGAATGATTCTAGTCTAAGCAAACATGTCAATTATTGCGATAAAGGGGTTGATTTAACCAATAAATTTAAATGTTAAATTGAATAATAATACAAATATTGACTCATTGAAAACTTTAAAAAAAAAGACATTTATAGTAAATAAACATTTCGCCATAATTGAAGTATTAAATTAGTCTAACATATTTCTACTGACTTCAAAGGAAGAAAAAACATTTTTTATTTTAGAGATCAGCCTGTCATTTAGTAATAGCCAAAACAATTGTTAGTAACTTCGTGAGTCTCAAATGTCATCGAAAATATATTAGAGATTGTAACAGTTACATATTCATTTATGCTGATTTGAAATTAACAAATAATATAAATTATTTGCTTAGAGATCAGCTTGTGCTCTTAAAACTTCTAATATTGGTGGCTATATAAAAACATAATTTTAATCACAGCTTCTTTTCCAGTACTGGAAAAGTAGTGATCCAAAATTGGAGTTTTGGCAAAGACTCTATATTGATGTTGGCACAAAAAAAACCACTAAATTTAAATCGAACATTGATACCAAAAATTAGGTATTGAAAAATTTCAAAAAGAACTTATAATAAATAATTATAAATCATAAATGATCAAAACTGAAGTATTAAATTAAATCTAACATATTTATACAGATTTCAAAGGAGAAAAAACATAAATTATTTGCTTTAGAGATCAGCCTGTCATTTATCAATAGCCAAAACAATTGTTAGTAACTTCGTGAGTCTCTAATGTCATCGAAAATATATTAGAGATTGTAACAGTTACATATTCATTTAAGCTGATTTGAAATTAACAAATTATAATTATACAAATAATATAAATTATTTGCTTAGAGATCAGCTTATGCTGCTTTTTTAAAAAAAATAA
The DNA here is from genome assembly GCA_035046665.1 of Euphysa ruthae. Lineage (NCBI taxonomy): Eukaryota > Metazoa > Cnidaria > Hydrozoa > Anthoathecata > Corymorphidae > Euphysa > Euphysa ruthae. The sequence goes on from JAUZNK010064419.1 coordinate 1,636, forward strand.
TAATAAGTTTCGTTCACAAAAAATAGTTGTTAGTAACTTACATATCAAAGGTCTTAATGTTTAAAAATAACTATCATTCATCAGTAATGAATGGTCACCTTCCAGTCTGATCTGATGTTAAGTTTAAACTCAAATTTCTCTGCAGAAAATCTGCCCTTATTACCCCTATGCCATTTTACATCTTCTGTGTCTCAAGCTGGTGTTACATATAAAATTAAACATCCATGTGGCATTCCTTTCTAAACAATCAAGACCTTTCAGCTTTACTACCTGTCTTACTGCCATATAACATCACATTTCTGACACAAGCTTCATACAACCTACCTGTAAACCGAATCATAAAAACTTACAGCTTAACACAAATGTAACCATTTAAACTTTCTCCAAGCAAAACATACCCTACATATAATTTCTTTTTTTTTAAACTACGTAAACTACAGTCATGTCACTTAAGTAATTAAAGTTATCAACTATTTCTAATAAACCACTGCTATACATCACTGCAAGGCTTATATAAACTCATATTATCTATCACCTTTCCAAGGCTTACATACGAACTTGAATACCATTGCATTTTTTATGTAACCAATAGTGGTAAACAAAAAATTGAGTTACTACAAATCTGTTGAACAACAACACAATGTAAATAATATTAGTAAAAAAAATCAATCAAACAAAACTTTTAAATATTAAAGACTATTTCAAATGCTGCTTTTTTATCTTTCTTCATGCTTTATTGTAAATAAACTTGTGAAGAAGGCCGAGGAAATGGTGTTAGGTTTGTAGGAAATTTTTTCAAATTTAAATAATTTGGGAGAGTGGTATATAGCTGTCTGGAATTTATTTTTTTTCGGAAATTAATAATCAATCAAACCCAGTTATTTGAAACTCAAGAGTATGTAACCAATACTAACAAGCAAAAAAGAATAAATAACTTACGTCAATTTTCAATCTCTCTACTTCCTTTCTTAAGTTCTCTTTTTCTGTTGATGTTTTCTCATCAGTTGAATTTTTATTTTCCAAATGCTCATTTAAAGATTCAGCATATTTATGAAATAGAATGTCTAAATCATCATTATATGATGGTAACTTAATATTTGGGTTTATTTTTTTCAATCCCTTTAAAACACTTTGTTCCATCTTTTTTATTTTTTTACTTGACTCATCTTCAGCTTTTCCAAGAGCATCCATGGCTTTCCAGTTTTTTTCACGCAGCTCCTAAGATATATTCATCGTTAAAATGTTATCTCAGCGTATTGAAATACTTAACTGCGATACTGCAGTAGAAAATTTAAAATTATGGACATTTTTTTGACTAACTCATTATCTATACCTCTAGTGAATAGTATCAAATAATTAGAAATTAAGGAGGTAAAAATGAAGTGAAAATCAAAATTTTCGAATTGCTTTTAAAAAAAACATACTTCAGAAATCAAAACACTTATATTAAAAATTAAATAAAGAAAATCGGTTAAAGACTCTAATGAAATTATCAGAAGGATAAAACCAGAAAATGACTACTAAAAGATTGAAAAATATTGAAAACCAAGAGAAAAATTAAAACAATTGCTCCATTGGAATGCGTTGATCATTTTTTTTTTTAATTACCAAATTTCAGATCACTTACAGATTTACAACGAAGTTTCAAAGTTCATACAAGTTACATTTAACAAGGTGTTTATTTATTTATTGAACAAAATCAGTTTCAGTTTTTAAATATCTTGTTATAGGAGAAATACCTTAAGTATCAAAACAAAAATGAAACTCCTTTTTTATATAAATTAAAAAATAAAGTTTATTACAACAAAACTAAACAAGCAGAAAAATGTGTTAGAATCCAGAAATATGAGAGAAAAATTATAAAATGCAAAGACAACTTTTTAAACTATTTCTGAATTATTGAAGATATATACTACAGATGAGCAAAATGCCTTTTCTACTAGTTTGTAGATCATAAGCTTAAAATTGGTAGGGCATAAATAATTTATTTATTAATAAATGTTAATGATCATTAATTTATAAATATTAATAAACAAATAGTTGGTAAGGTGGCCATAAAATTTTTTGGAAAACAAATTAATTCCAGGAAATTTTATTTCAAGGTTAAGTTTTCATTTTTGACTGAAATGATTTATGTGCAAAAACAATGATGTATTGAATAGCTTTAATTACATTATTTTTTAATTTCATTTGGTTCATCATCTCTTCTCTCTCTTTATCAATTCGCTTTTGTTCCTTCAATGCTTCTTCAGCTTTACTAGAGAGTGAATCATCAGACTTGAGTTGTGTGATGATGATTTTTTGCTCTGCCAGTTGTTTCGTTTGTTCATTTATTCTATAAAAAGATTATTCCAAATTTAAAACCAATCCCTGGCAAACCGATCCTTGGCGTATCAAAAGCTAACTATGTTTAAAAAGTCAAAAATTCAATTCAGTTTTGAATGATAAGCATGCTGCACAAATTTTTATTATCAAATTGCTTATTAAAAATAACAAATGAAAGAAAGACCAGCACTAATTTATACTTGAAACTAGTATAAGAAAGAACTTATTTCAAGTGTTTGGTTAATGCGTATTTCCACTTATGAAATACTCACGTGCTATTTAGTTCAGTGACAATCTTATCTGATGAAATTTGGCCATCAGTAGCAGATTTAATCAGATGTTCCACTTTTTGTTGAACTGCAGTTATTTCATCTTGATATTTCTACAAAAAAAAAAAAAAAAAAAAAATTAAGTAAAAAAACCAACTCTAGAAACATAACCAACAGGCTGCTAACAGCTAAACTTGTGGATCCAAGGCGCAGTGATCTAAAGAGCCAAACTATTCTAATATAAAAGGTATATGGTTTGAGCCGAGCCCACTTGATATAGCAGTATAGCAGAATTTAGAACCACATATCATTAACTAATAAAAAATGATTGTGCAAGTGATGTTTTACACAGAAAAATACGCTTTTAATTTTTATTTCTCCTTATTTATTTTGCAAACACAGCCTAAAAGAAACATAATATATTAATAACACATTCTTAAAACGTGACGTCTTATCAAATGAATACAATATTTTTCATTCATCTTAGATTAGTCCAATAAACTTAGATATAGACTAAGGTTAAAGATCGATTATTTTTGTGTATAGACGGCCTACTGGTGAAATAATCACCCAAAGAAAACTGAGAGAAAAGAAACGTGTGATATCCTTAACAGAATCGTCGTGCATGAAAAAAGATGCTGGGTTGAGTTGAGTAGTTGAGTACCTGAAAAAAGTAAAAGTCACAAATTATAAGGCTATAAGAATGTTACTGTGGGTGGTGATATGTGTGGGAAGGAAATTATTTTGTTTGAATCAAATAATTACCCTAATAAGAAAAATTTTAAAACTTTTTTCTTATTTCCTTCCTTCCTCTCCAGAGAATTAGTCTATTCTATGACGTGATATCACTGAAAAAAGAGAATATGAGTCAGTCTCCTGTCGCTGCAGTTAGTACCGTAAAAACCTCCAACAAAAATTATCAGAATCAGTTACTTTGAGGATCAGTCATCAAATATAACCTCCAGAATTTGACCTAAAGTCTAAAATGAGGAAAAGAGACAAATCTAAAATTATTTTATGACTTCAATGACCAAAAACAATAGTATTTTGCTAAAGAAAAGTTCTCTTTCAGGGTCCATTCTCTAGATAATGACAATTTCCGGTACAAGCCTTTGTGGGCTAAATGATATTTTCTATGGCAATGTAACTTTAAACAAAAATACAAAAGAATTTTAAACTAAATTTTTTAAAAATTGATAAAAATATTGAAATTTTGTTTTAAAGAGGTGCAAAGAACCACTTTCTGAAGTACAGAAAATTTTCCTAGATTCTTAAAAAGTTCAAACATATAAACAAATTTAATTTATGGAAAACAGAGTGAATTGTGTTTTAGAAAAAGATTAGATTTTTTTTTTTAAAGACGAAAGCATTGTTTTAAATAATTTCAAAAAAATTTGTTTTTCGATCTTACTTGGAAATATTATGTCTTTATAGTCATATCTTTTTAGGACACAGAATTCTTAAATTTTAGATTAGTGTTTAAAAAGAATAAACATCACACCTTTATTTCCTTGTTTTTTTCTTTTTCAGATTTAGAATTGCCATTGAGTTGGGATTCCATTAAAAGTTTTGATTCTTCTGTATCATTGAGTTTACTCTCTAACTCAGAAATTTTTTTTTCAGTTTCTTTTAAATCAGATATCTGCTTATTTGCTTCTTCAAGTTGATTACGAATGGTATTCAATTCTGAAATTTTAGCTTCAGATTCTCTCACTTTTTCTCTAAGGTCATTTAACTCTGATAGTTTAACTTCAGCTTCACCTAACTTGGCATCAGTTTTGTTCAAAAGTTTTTTTTCAGCTCCTTTCAGCTTTTCTTCAGCCTTTTTAAGTTTTGTTTGAGCTTCATTACAATGAGAAAGCTCTTGCTCAGTTTGGACTAATTTCTTGTTAACCTCTTCAAGTTGCAAAGCCATTGACTCTGTTTTGCAGAGCTTACCTTTTAACATTTTAATCTCGTCTTCTTTTTCGCTTGACAGCATTGCAAGATTTTTATTTGAAATTAATAATTGTTCTTCCGCTTTGGCTAAAAGGTTTTTCAGCTTGTCGTTCTCATGAGAATTTAAAGATGAGCTTTGCTGCAAAACTTCTTTTTCTACAGAAACATCATTGCTAGATTTTTTAAGATTCTCTAAATCATGAGACAGACTCTGGTTATTTGCATTTGATTTCAATAACTGTTCATTTACTTCCTGTAGACGCTGATTTAGAGCCTTCTCACTGTCAATCTAACAAATAAAAAAGAATGCATTTTTTTCTTTTACCTTCAGTTTGAGCATTTAAGATGTGAAAGTAAATACATGTATTTTTCATTGCTAAAATAAGCAAAATTAAATAAAAAAATATTTTTATGATATTCTTTTTTAAATCATTGATTAATATTTAAAATTGGAATAAAACAATTTACAGGGTTTCTGCAGAATGCGTATTTTTTAAAGAATCTTTATGCATTTTAGGTACGCCTGATCCTTTATAAAATGTCCTACAAACCACGATGATTAGAAATCGTATTTTCTGAAAATGATAACAAATGTTAGTGCATATTCAGACCAAGTGCTGAAAAACAAGTATTATAGATGTGAATTCATAAGATTCTGTTGGTTTCTAGGAAGCTAAGAGAGAAAGAACATCATGGGTAAATGCTTACACCAAAATTGGAATAAAGCTTTACCTTAGATTTTATTTCTGTTTGATGAAATGAGATACGTTCATTCATAGATATTTGATGATGCTCTTGTTGTTTTATCTTTTGTAATGCTCCATCAAGATCAACACGCTGCTTTTTGTTATTCTGTTGAAGTTGATTAAGTTCATTAACTAATGACTTGTTGTCTTCAGTACTAAGACAGATAACATAATACCAGCTCACAAACAATAAGAGAAAAATTTTGACTGTGCAATTACTAGCACTTATCAGCAGTTAAATTAAAAATGACAATAAAACCCTTGTGGGAAAAAGCCTGCAAACGTATGGATAAAAATTCTAAAACCAGCTACCGAAAGTGAAAGTGAAACCGAAGATGGCATATAATTATAAAATTACTGCAGATTTAAGTCTCCTCTTCCTCCAACTTCACTGAAAACAGACCACCCATTTTTGCTTAAGGCTTTCTAAAAAATTGATTTCATTAAGTCGGTATATAATGGAAGCATTCATCAATTCTTATTATAGGCCAAAATAAATTTACTTTCATCATACTATTCTATTTCAGAAAGACAATAAATACAACTAATCTTACAGCTGTTGTGCTCTCAGAGAAGCATTCTTTAAATGATTAATCTCCTAAAAAATATAACAACATCACGTTTGATATTTATATATACTAGCTACTTTCATATTTATATATATACTAGCACATATATACTGCTAGGTTTTCCTTCGACAAACACTGGGCTTTCAACCCTTATTTCTTTCTCAATATAATAAGAATGAGTTGACATATCAAAATATCTTTTGCACACACACACACACAAAACATGCGTTTTAAGATAATGGACAGAAAAACTTCCAACAGCACAAATGTTCTGAGTATTACTCTTTTATGTTTGAAATTTGGCCTTTTCTTGTAAAGAGTCTTAAGAAAAGACATACTTATAAGCTAAAACATTTTGGTACTCTTACTTAGGGAAGTTTATTTGAGGATTAGGTAAAACACTACTAAAACCCCAACCTCTTTCATTTGATGTAGTTCGCTCTGTGATGCACCATCAATCAATTCCTGCATTCTTTGAATTTGGACTTGCATGCTTTGCATTTCTGATAAGTGCTTTTCTTCATTTTTCTTACAAATTAATTCATGCTCATTTGTCTAAAAAAATGCAATATATTGCACACAACTTGCTGAGTTAGGGTAACTTGGATTCTATCTTGGTTAATTTTAATTTATAAATTAAAGATTTTGAATCTGAATTTTACCTGCAAAAATTAAAATATCAGACGTTTCTAAACTTATCATTATTAACCCCTTAAATGTGACTGATGTATATTTCCGGCTTTTAATACTGTAGCGCTGTGTGTGACTAACGTATATTTCCATATTTCTGATTTGATAAACAAAAGACCCCGAATGTTTCAGCCTAGGCTGGTGATTTTAGTTATTTTATGCGGTAGTTGGTTATTACAGAAGTTTGGTCCTCATAATATGATTTGATTGTTTAAGAATAAAGCGTATTTAAACTTGTAAATGACTGAGTAAATTTCAGTTATTAAAAAAGTAAACAGTGTCTGCAAAGAAAATTTATCCAAAAAGAAAAAAGTATTCCTTTGAAGAAATGGTTGATTATATAACCAGCTGTTCAAAATACCATTAATACGGAAACTAATGTCATATTACAGGTTTTGCCTTGTTGAAGTTTCTCCATTTCATTGACAACAATGATTTGCCAGAATATTTCAGTAAAAAAGCCAAGATTCAGCTAATCGACAACTAATTAGTACAAAAGTTCAAAACACTCTATGTACCACAACAAAACTTCGCAACAGATGAATCATTGCTGCTTGGAAAGGTCGCTTAAGCAATACATTCCAGATAAATGTTGAAGATTTGGAATGAAATCATTTGCATTATGTCAATCAGATACCGGATAGCTTTTAGAATTGCTTTTTATATACTGGAAAGGAAACCACTGACGATTTTGCTCCTTACTTAGAGAAATGCAATTATCAAGCAACTAAAATTGTTATCACACTTATGGGTAACATGCTCAAAAATTATTATCGTTTGTTTGTCGATGACCGGTACACATCCCGTGAACTCTGCAAAGTATTACTTGATTATAACGCTGATTGTATTTGTACTTTGTGAATTAATCGCAAACAGTTACCGCAAGATCTAAAAAATGCTAAAAAACTTAAAACAAGTGATATACTGGTATGAGACAATACAAATACAAATATTATGTGTAACAAATGGAGGGATAAGAGAGAAGTACATATGCTGAGTACCTGTGTTCAACATGATTTAGTCACTGTTCAAAGAGCTGGTGAAGAAAAACAAATTCCGTTAGCGATAAATTCACAACAACAACATCGGACCGCGCAGATCAAATGATGACAACTTATGAATCAGAAAGAAAAAGTATAAGTGAACAAATGGTATAAAAAGATTTTCACACACTTTATTAGTGCATGTGAATTCAAAGCAAATATCATAAACAACAAGCTATCTGTATATACGACTTCTTTACAATTTAGAATGTCGATTTAGTATTTTTCCTATGGGGTGCAAAGGCTTAAGGAGTTAAGTAAATCTTACTAAATTATAATTTTATCATTTTTATGATGATTAGACCAAATAAAACGATTTTTTTGGACAGTGATTTTTTTTTGTCATAAACATATAATTACCTAATTCACTCATGATTTTACAATAAATAATAAGTTTCAAACAGTCTTTCTCAAGGAAAGTTTCATTTGCTTTTAATAGCCACAGATTATTATAAGATATGTATGGCTGTTAAAAAAATTTCACAAATATCAATTTCAATCCAAAAAATTACCGTATTTGCAGCCCAATACCAAAAAAAAATATGAGAAAACTTCAAAAACGCCATAATAAAAAAACGACAATAATTGGGCCCAGTTTCAAAAATGAGACCATTTGACAAGTGACCACATAAGCCAAAAGAATCCCTCCATGGTATAAGTTAAAAGAATCTACGGTCCTCTAATTTCAACCTAAACTAAACTCTTTGTTTTTTTCAAAAACATAAATGCTTTTAGAAAATTTCAAAAACGCCACTTTTGATTGAAAAATTGCCATATTTGGGTTGTGTACCTAAAAATATGAAGGATGACCAAACTAAGACTTCATGCCAAATTTTAGAAAAATTTAATAAACAGTTTTTGAGCAAATTTGAAAAAAGTTGAATTTCAGTCTAAAATTTCATGCTTTAGGGCAAAATTTGCTGAAAGGTAAATGTCAAATGTATTAGTTAATGTATATAAAAACAATAGCGCATACCTTTTGTTTTAATTTCTCATTCGCTTGATTATGCATTGCTTGCCTTTGCTGTTGTAATTCAGTTCTGAATAAAAAACAATTAACTGCAAGTTATAAGCTAATTTTGAGGATTAAAATTGCATATGGATTTTTGTAAACTTGCCAGTCCTTCATATTTGACCCAAGATTTAAACTTTATTGGTGGACAGACCCATGAAAATTCAATTTATTACTCCTTACTAGTAATTAATAGCAAAATCCAGACTTACAAGTAATTCATCGTTTCTTATATGATCCATTATAAGCATAAAGAGCTACTAAGATGTGCAAGAAATCAAAATCTACATGCTTCTCATAGCTGGAGAAAGTCTACACCCATCTCTACACCTTTCTAATAGCTAATGAAAATCTACACCCTTCTCTACACCTTTCTCATAGCTGATGAGTGAATAATCGTGAACGCAGAAAATCTGGTGATAATTTATTAGAGATTAACTTTTTAAACAAAATGTATAGCTAAGCCAAATATAGAAAAAGCAAAATAAAATTGGAAGTATTTTTAATCCATTCTTACCTGCGATGGACTTGGCACAATAACCACTCGTAAAAAATTTAAATATGATCATGCATACCTTAATTCTTTGTTCTTGAATGCTGTTGATTGTGATATTTTTCTCTCTATAACAAAATAATAATTCATTAAACCTAGCCATGAGTTAACTTAAGGTCAAGCATTTCCAGGAGACAAGGGCTTTGTGTCCATGCCCACTCTCCTAAATTAATCCACAAGGGCTTTTTACAGCCCTCCTAAAACATCTTTAGGCCTTCTAAACTTGGTCAAATCATTCTATTTTTCATATTTAGTCTTATAGCCCACCTAGATTGTTTTAGGTGGGCTATTCGCTGACCACGTGGTGGATTATTCATGGAAAGACCTATATGAATGGTGACAGCACACTGCTCAAAAAAAATGGAAATCAAGATGGTATGTCCAAATTTTTATAGGCAGTATTTTGCAATATTAATTATCATATTATGTTAAAATTAGAAAAAATAAAATTTTTGAGCAGCAACATTTAACAACTTTTGTAAAATATTGCCTTGTAAAATATTGTAAGAATATTTTTCTAAAAATATATATATTTACCTTCCATAAGTAGACTGTCAACTTCATTTAGTTGCTTCTTTAATTGTTCAATGGGATCTGCTTTCTGATTTGGCTAGAAAAATTAAACAACCTTGCTTTTAAATTAAATTCTTGATAAATACTAAAGTAAAATTTTTAATCATTGTCTGCAATAAACAGTTGATTACCAAATACATGTAAAAAAAACTTCATGATAGCCTTGGAGTAAGTTTTCTATGAAAATTTGCTAAATTAATTATTCACAAGACTTGGAACCACTTTGTAAAGATTTTGTTAACTGTTAGCCCTAACAAAGAAAAAAATTCATAAAAGCAGGTAAGAAATACAGAATTCTATCTTTTCAACAAGTTTTTTGGCAGTAGACAAGGAATTTTTTTTTTTTTTTTTAATATACATATATATAAACTGAGAAGAAAAATTCTAACCTTTTTCCATTGCTCTTGTTCGTTTTGCTTTGCGAGCAATATATCAATGATTTGCTGTACTTCAGATGAATTCAATTGAGATTTCTCTATCACATTGATTAACTTTTCACTGCTCATAAAATCTGAAAGCAAATATAAAACCATCATTTACTTAAGAATCAAAAGACAAATTTTTGTACCATATCTGGTACAAAAATAATCCTATCTGGGTGCAGTAAGAAAAAAAGTTTATGAAAGGTATATCATTAACAGTCAACATAATTAGACCCTAGTAGCGCAAACAACTATTTAGCCTATATAGGCTAAAAAATTCTTCTAACTTCAAGTAGTATTAAAAAGGAAGTAATGAAAATGATAAAGAAAATTTTTTAAATAATAATTTTTGGTGAAAAAATCACATTTTGGGACAAACAATATTTTGTGAAATATGGCAAAATTTCCCCAATTAATATGAAACTATCTGGACAAACCGACAACATGGGTGAATTCATAGTCGGCATCGCAAGGGGTTTAAAATGTATTTAAGCTACTAACAGGTTGACGGAAAGTGATATTTTTAAAACATCAAGTAAAATAAATTCATCATCGTCATCATGATTTTGACATCCTTTATTCATGCTTGAATGGGTTGGATGAGGAAAGTCTTCCAAGCTATTTTATCTTTGGCAAATTCATTACGTAAATTCTTTTCTTTACAATCTCAATACCGCTTCATTAATCTGTCCCACATAGTTGTTCAATTTAACCAAACACACCGCTATTATTATTTATTATTAGTATAATATATTTACCAATATCACTTTACATATCAAATATACATGTTGTTCCCTGTTTAAAAAAACTACAATATAAGCAAATAAAAGTAAGGCATCATAAAATCAAAATAAATAAGAGATACACTTGAATTATTTTATAATATAAATATTTACGCATTTAATATTCAAAACTTAATATACAGACCAAAATCAAAAATCAGCTGAGACTGTTATGCTGGAATCGGAGGGGAAACCTAAAAGATAAATTTCAATAAGAATGCCGATTATCTTTTCATAAAACCCTTGTTTGAGGTGCTGATTAAAAGTCGCAAGAGTTCTGTAAATTTATTAATAATGATGATTATAAAATATCATTCTAACATGACATCAAGGTTCAATGTCATTACGGTGAACTGCTATAGGCACCCAAATAAATGTGCCCAAAAAACTAAAAAGTGTAAACTTTTTAAAATTTTCGTGCCTTCCCCGGAAAAGACCGGAATTTCGATTTAATAAAAATATCCCATTCAAATAAGGTACAATAAGGTAAAACATAATACAGTGGATTTTAATATATAGCAAAAATTTCCTATAATTTTTTTCAGAAATTCTTATTTGTTATTGCATATTTGCCCATTGTTTAAAAATTTCAATCAAAAACGCTATTATAATTATAATCAACCAATGAAAATCTTTAAAATATTAAAACATGTTATGAAATCATGATCCAATTGTTGACGTGCATTTTGCTACTTTATAATGTAAATAAAACTAACGATTAATTACGATTGGTTAGCTTTTTTAAATCCAGGTAGGTATGAAGATGCATCATTTTACGGTAATTGATTGTTATTTCTGAACTATGATATTTATGATGACCAAATTTTTGCAAAAGCTCCAATACATGTGGTAACTTTTCCTTTAATACATAACTTTTGATATTTCTTACTTCACAGTAGCTATCCAGAAATAACATAAATCTATTTGATGGCTACTACACTGAATAGTAATGGTTCCATTTAAACTCATTAGAAACTTATTAGTGTTTTTATCAACCAATAAAAAAAATATATCTATACAGGAGTCAAAATAAGTAATCAGGTATTTGATCCCTTACCTCCCTCTTCAGCTTTCCCTCCCCTTCCCAGCACAGCCTCCCCTTTGGGAGAGTTACCCTAAGTTTAGTTAGACCTTCATTTAAAGTTGTTTTTGTTTTCATAATAGTCAGATATTTTTTTAAAAAATTCTACAATGCAAATATCGATGGAGAAGTGGCAATTATGAAATACCTGCAATGTTTCTAGCAGGAATGGAAAAAAAGTTTAGCAGGAGTTTCATCAAAAAGTAAAAAATAACAAATTTGATTGGTTTTTAATTTTTTTTTTACCTAAAATTCAGATCAGTTAAATAATTTTCTGATCGGTTTTAACCAACAACTGACCGTTATTTTGACCCATTTTTTTTTAACAAACCTGATATATTAACTTGATAGGACAAGGTAATAATAACCATTTTGAAAGGGAACTTTAGATACACAATTTTACATGTATATAGTTTAATGTAATATTTTCCAAAACACCACCATGCATAAAATTTGATACTTTAATTTGAAATATTAAACTTATTTAATAGTATATGTCCATAAAAACATGATTTTGAATCCGACGTTAAAATACACTTTTACCTTAATAAGGATATAGTCTATACATTTTTTTCATTATCAAATAGAATTTTAACATTAACAACAATTTGAGTAAGAATTTTTCAACTACAGTAATCGTTTTTTATAAATAGCAAGCAAATATTTATTTTCATGGTGACATTATAATATTAATTCTTATTTTTTTCAATAATTCTGCATGATTTATGGAAGACGATATTTGCAATTTTTCTTGAAGGCAAAAAGCAGACATTTTTTTTTTTTGTTATATGGTGGTACTGTTTTTTGGATCATGATAAATTAATTCTTTCTTTTATCTTTCATTTCTTCCAGACATAGCCTGAAAGGGCGCTAATTCCTTTTCTGCGGGGGGGGGGGGGGGGGGGGGGGGGGGGGGGGGGGGGGGGGGGGGGGGGGGGGGGGGGGGGGGGGGGCGGGGGGGGG
>JAUZNK010064430.1:0-14600 GCA_035046665.1 Euphysa ruthae
ATGAGGGCCACGAAATGATATAGAAAATTCTTCGTACTTTGTATTAATCGATGGTTCTACTAATAAATGACGTCTTACAATATATTTGTTTGGTGGTTTTAATGTATATAATTTTCAAAAATTTTTTGGCGATAAGTTGTGTTTACACTTGGTAATAAAAGTAAGAGTTTGAAAGATGTTAAGTTCGTATACATTTAGAATGTTCATTTCATTAAACAGAGCTTTTGAGTGAGTGGAGCGGTTTTGATAATTGATCAAACGAACAGCATGTTTTTGATGACGATACACAGTTTTGATTTATGAGTGCTGGCCCAAGCTAAGCTCCCATAATTTAAATAACTGTGTACAAATGCCGAATAAAGCTGTTTTAGTAGTGATTTATTCAACATCTGTCTTGCCTTATATAAGATCCCAATGCTCTTCGAGATTGTGGAGGATATTTTTGAAATTTGAGCTTTTCAGTTTAGATTTTCGTCAATCAATATACCAAGAAACTTTGTTACGTAATCTCTTTTAATAACTATGTTATTTTAGCATAAAATCGGTAAATCATTTATGATGAAAATTTTATTTTTGTTATGATAAAAAAGATTAAACTTTTGTTTTTTTGACGTTTACAGATAGTTTGTTCACCTTAAACCAAGTTGAAATAATATTCAGCTCATTATTCATTTTTGCGAATAAGTCATCTAAATTTTTTTCAGATAAAAAGAAATTTGTGTCATCAGCAAACATTACTGTTGATAATTTAGAAGATGTGGTATGTAAATCGCTTACATAGATTAAAAAGAGCAATAGACTTCGAAGGGATCCTTGAGGAACCCCACATGTGATAGCACAAAGCTCAGTAAAACTGCTATTGTCATAACAGATGAATTGTTTTCTGTTTGTTCGATAACTTTAAATCCATTTATGTGGTGTTCCCATGATGCCGTATGATTCAAGTTTTTTTAGTAAAATAGAATGGTTTACAGCGTCAAATGCCTTTGATGAATCAATAAAGACTCCTAATGTCATTTCCTTTTTAGCAAAACCATTAGTTATTTCATTTACAAGTTGCACTATTGCTTGTTCAGTGGATGTGTTTTTTTGGAATCCAAACTGTTTTTGAAAAATAAATCCTTTTTTTTAAAAAAAAGAGATAATTCTTTCGAGAATTTTAGAGAACATTGGCAAAAATAGGTCTACGAATACCTACGAATGAAGTATCATCAGACTTAAATATGAGGGTTACTTTTGCTATTTTTAGAAAGACAGGAAACACTCCTTTGCTATTCGAGACTTTGCAAACTTTAAAAAGAGGGACTTTGGTTTCGTCGTATATATCAATGATTATATTTCCATTTACGTTATCCGCACAGCAAGCCTTGTTTCTTTGCAGTGATTTTAACGCTGTTTCAAACTCTTCAAAAGTAAGTCCAGGGTCTTTAATAAACTCTTGATTTCTTGTTAAATAACTTTCAAATGATTTATTTACAGCTGGTATTTTATTTTCTAGATTGTTTCCAGCATTTGAAAAAAACTCGTTAAATTCGAATTAATATTGCGAAAACAATAAAGTTATTAAGTTGAAGGTCATTTGGCAGTACCGCGAAAAATTCTCTAAATAAGGAAGTTTTTTTTTCTGACTCCACAGAAAATTCATGCCTAGCTTCGTACCTAAATAAGTGTCTAAATTCCTGCATTTTTTTTTTTTTTTTTTTTTTACATTTTGTCGCATCCCCATTACTTTTTTAATAATATTTAAACAGTAGAGAATAATTCAATCGAAACAATAGTTACCAGATCAAAAATTAAATACCGTCGACAGAGAATTTTATTTAAACGCTAAGCAAAAGAATCATAAACATTCCATTCGAATGTAAACATCTATTGTTTTAATATTTAATTTCGTGTCTTTAAACAAAAGCGGATATTTTATTAACAGTGTAAATTAAATTTAAATTCATTTTAAATTGGACTACATTTTTAACTAAAAAGGTCAATTTTTATTTCACTGTATTCCATATAACATAAATAAATTTGTTTTTTGTATAATCTAATAAAAATTAATTTCAATACTGTCGAAAGAGAATTTATTTCTATTTGCAGCTTTATTGTATATTAATCACTGGTAGCGTAAGAAAATTTGTTGTTTTTTGAAATCTGTTGCAGTTATGTTTTATCAGCAATCACCAAACAATAACGATACTTTGGCTTGCCAACAAACTCGCCATGCTTTCGCAAACCATTTCCTTTTAAATATTATTTCCTTTACCTCGTGATCTTTAGGCACGAAAAAAAATACTAAAAAAAAACGTGTTTAGGCCAATTTTTTGAACTTTAAAAATGTAGGGTAAAAATACTTTGAAAAAAAAATACAAGATAGAAAACAAGTACTTATGATAAAGATTATGAATATTTAGATCATTTTTCATATAACGTTCTGACCTTCGAATAGACAAAATGACCACCGTAAATGTGCTTTCCTCTGATAGCAATGAAAGTTTTCATTTTGGAATGTTACCTGATAAGAACTCCAGTCACGTTTATTGTAAGACATTGGAAAATAGAATAGAAAAGCTGAAGAGAGAAAAGATGCGAATAAAAAATCTAATAGAAGAAAATATAATATTGAATAAAAAATGAATATCTAGTTTCGGAACATCATTTAATTTTTAAACACAAGAGACAACTGCTCAAACATAGATCTCATGAACAAAATCAAACATTTCCATATGATAATTTGTTTGAAAACTACCACGGTTGGTAATAACATGGATTAATCTAATGTGTCTTTTTCTTGTTAGCATTTCCATTTGCCTCACATGTACCCTAGAAATTTGTACTGGGAATCAGGCTCTATAACAACTGTGAGTCATCTATATGATGGATCTATCTTGCTTAAAAAGAATGTTTTAAGATCAGAGTTACTTAACGAAAATCTTGGGCTCCTTATGATAGTGTTATGGCTGATAGGAGATTTGCTATAGAGAGTGATTTGGAAAAACATTGGGTGGAGCTGAATATCCTAGCCATTATGGGTGGCAGAAGTCAACAATCAAAAGCAGAACTAAAAGGCAGCCAAACAATCGCACCTGTAAAAATATAAGTTTAAAGAGTTATAAGAATAGTAAAGCAGTTTGGATAAATACGAAACAAAATATTCTTTGTTTTTAACCAATCAAATATGGACAGCATGCTGTATGAATTGCAATTTTCTACCAATCTTTATTCAAAATGTACAGGGTCTC
Organism: Euphysa ruthae; assembly: GCA_035046665.1. Classification (NCBI taxonomy): domain Eukaryota; kingdom Metazoa; phylum Cnidaria; class Hydrozoa; order Anthoathecata; family Corymorphidae; genus Euphysa; species Euphysa ruthae. Next base: position 3,234 of record JAUZNK010064430.1, read on the forward strand.
AACATCACATATGCAATGATTTTAATCAGATTAATTATATTCAAGTAATATAATATGCAAAGTGATACACTTTTTTTTTTCATTAAGCTGCACAGTACACAGCCTATATCTTGTTTAAAAGTAAAAAATATTTTAAATAGAACATCTCTTATAAAGTAAAGTTTTTTCCATTTTTTTGTATTATTCGCAACTTTCATAAGGGCAAGTAGTATTCATTATAAAAAATATATTAATTTTTCCATTTAAGTCTAAAAATATCTATATCAAACATAATTCTAATGATGATAATACCTTGAAAGTTTACAAAGGCACCAATATTTATCAAAGCATCAGGCAATACAGGTAACTAAAACAAATTTGGTTGAATGACTATTTCAGTCTTGCAAATTTCAACATCCTTTCATAAAAAATAATTCAAAACATTAAAGTATATCTGCATAGTTATAGGTTTACATGTTTGCAATGTACTTTCTCTGAGTATATTTGATATATTAACATTCAATAAAGAGTCAGGATTTGATCAAAAGCTCCTATTTCTGATAAAAATTTCAGTTGGTTGAGTGAATGCGATAATGTGCATCCAATGGGGCATTTCACCAAACACTGTGCTTATTTATCCAATACTGTTAAACTTTGTTCGATAACAATACAATATACATAACCAATAAGTCTATTATTTGGTTCAAGTTTGTGTTAGAGTCCGTTTATACCTTTGAGATTTTGTGGGTGAGTTCAAGGATCATAAAGGATGCATGAGATTCTTTAGAGTCTGCTTTGTTCTGAATAACCGTGTTCATAAGTGGAACTTTAAAATAACTAACCTTTCCAGGTACACCGCGTTGTCTCACTCTAATTGTACAAGATATTTCTTCTGTAACAACGTGGGCCTTTCTGGAAATATCGTCTCGGCAATTTGTTGGTTCCCCACCTTAAATATAACATTCTCACTCTCAATACTCGGGCTGTTGCGACTTGACCTGTAAATTGTTTTCTTTTGCTATTATAACTTTTTTAAATAAAAATTTATCGAGAATTTCAAAAAAAATACCTGTTTGGGCTGAAAAGATAGCTTTACATGTTTTTTAGGTTAGAAAGGCAAAAAAAAAATCATATTTCTAACTTTTGAGAGTTTTATACAACGGGAAGACCAATTTGTTCAAATAACTTACATTTAAAATTAAAGGACGAATAATATAGAAAAATATGGAAGGAATCTCCAGTTTGTAAACCATTCAGATAAGAATCGCGTTAGAACTCTAACGTTCGTTAGCTTTTTTCGCTTGTGGAAAATTCCTCTATCCTTGGGTAAATTGGTGTTTGCTGCAAATTTAGCGGTTTTCTTTCTAATATTCATAAGTTAACACAAAATGTGGTAAGAGAAAAAATTTCGAATGCTGCAGGTTCAAAAAATATGATTAAATTAGCATCTTTTAACATCAAGTCTGAAAACAAACAAAAAATGGTATAAAGGGGTTGTTCTAATTGCACTGAGTAAAGATCTGTTCAATATTCTGAAAATGGTGATTACTTATCCTAGTTTCGTTAATTGATTCATACGTTTAAGCTATCTTTAAAATAATTTAAATAAGCAAAAAAATTTCCTAAGTTAGATGTTTGCGTTAATGAATTCAGGTTCGAAAAAATTTGAAAAATACCACAAAAATTTGTTTCGGACAATAGTGGACGGTACATTCTGATGCATAGCAGATAAACAAATTACAGCGAGAACGTTCGGGAAGTCTCTGATTGGTGTGATGTGATTATATTTGATAAATTCGAGTGCATAAATTATTTTATTTTGCAAGAGATCAGATAAAGATAACAGCCCTTATAAAACTATAAAACGGATAATACACAGATTTGGTACTGATAAAATTTTTCCGAAAATTTAATGCCAAACATATTATCAATAGACTTACCACTAATCTCTCTGGAAATGTTAGATAGTTTTTGAAGGTAACAATTGAAGGTAAAAACAATGTAAAAATACCTTGAGGATAATACCAATTCACAGAAAATCTTAACAGTGATATTTAAAACAATGAAAATAGCATTATCTTACAATTACCTTTCCAACCACCTGCAAAATCACCTAAACACTAAAAAAAGCTAAACAATAAAATTAACGTTCTAAGTGACGCTGAACCCAAGGAAATGAAGACCCTAGTCACCATTATGATACCAAGTCTAATAGTGGAAGTACAAACAATTTAGCCTGTGACTCTCCGTGTTAAGAAATTTGAATACAATCAACACCTTCAAAATCCCTCTGGCTATAAATATCTCAGATTTGAAAATATCTCAGACGATATCGGTGTTTACATTTTAGCGTAAGCTCAAATGGGAGCCACCAGGACCAAACCTGTGGGAGTCTTTTTAAATAAATAGCTTGAAGCCAATTTTTGACCATTAATACACCCATTACATATACGCTCCGAACGTAATCTTGCTTATATCTCCCATGATAATATAAATATAACCGATCACCTCAGGAAAAGTAAATTTCAAATCAAATGAGATGATACTAAAACGAAAAGCTATTGGCTTTTTTATTATATGACCTGTTGTAAGCGGACATAACTAAATGAGTATCCAATACTATGATTGCGCTTGATCTATATTTTGGAGGTCATAAGGGCTTCGGTCACCAATTTTTCCCAAAAAAATTAAGGTTTTGTCCAAGAAAACCTCAAAACTGTTCTTGTGATAAAACTTACACAATAGACAACTAAATGAATATTTTACATAGTTTTTCAAAAAAATTTTGACATTTTCTTAAACAAGTGTTAAGTACTGTCAAAAGAAGCAATATGCGAAATAATATGCTTAAATATGAGTATAGTCGCTGTCTGTACTTTGGCTCCAACATGTTGGAAAAGTCTGGGAGTTATGTAAAAGTATCTGGCCTTGTGAGCCAGATACAGATATTGGTGATAAAAGCAAGATACTTGAATAGACAAAAAGTTCAAATTCAAAAAATTAGAAACTTCTCTAAAAAGGTGGTCAAGTTTCGCCTTTAAACAATATGTTTCTGTACAAACACAACATAACATAAGAAAATGAGAACAAAAAAAACAACTTAGAAACTTGTAAAATGTATTCCTCGCTCGGTTACCAGGATCATCTAATTCCGTTGCCCATGGTGTCACAGGCGCCTCGTAAACCTGGTCGTAGTTAACTATGTGAAAATCTTTCTCGAACTGCTGTGCAAGACAAATACCAAATGATTTTTCAAGGCATTAAGCCTCAAACTTTCCAGCCATCTTCATCAGCACACGTCATAAAAACTTTTCCCCCTCATACAAAACCAATACCCAGTTATTCAAGTCAATATTCTTGAAACCAGCTGAGGGTCAGGCAGTGTGAAAACTGGATCTTGATGTTCTTCACTCGTATTCTCTGTTGGCGAATTTTTTTCAGAATAGTTACCAGAAGAACCGTTGTCAGAACTGTTGCCAGAAGAATCGTTATCAAATTTATTTTCACAAAAAAGATCCTCGGTGCCACTCACTCTCTTTTCAATAACAGTGTTTGTTTCTTACTTTTTTTGAGGAAAACAGCTGTGGGAAATTCTAAGTCCTAAAATTGCATCTTCCATTTAATCTTATCAGAGCAATCAGCTGAGAAAAATATTTCACGAACTTCTTCTAGCTAATCGACAAATGCTGGGGAAGGGAACTTTTGACATTGTCAATATCCGAATCTTTATACATTGATATGTCAATATTGTCAAAGATCAAAATTTGAACATTACTAGCAGACTCTCAACTGTCAGATTTCTTTTAGCAAACTTTTTCACCAGATAAGCACAGCCAGCATTCCTGTGCTGACTTGTTGGGCTATCTGTTGTGATAAAAAAATATTTCAGTTTAACCAAGTCCACATTAATTCCATTAATCATTGAACTCAACAAACACACGTTCCACTTATGGCATCTTATGGCGTTTACAACAGTTTAGAGCAAACTTGCTGAAACTATATCGAAAATTCTGATCACCATTTTTAGATAATGACCTCTGAAGTTATTATATCGCTCGTATTTTCATAAGTAATGAAGTGAAACATGTCTTTTTACCAATATAATAAATTCTGTCATGTTTAAAAAACCAACTTATTTATTTTAATGGTAACAAGAGATTACGACTTTTTATCTCTGTAACTCTAATGACTTTTTAGCTCATTTTTCACTCCAGACTTTAACAGGTCATAAAATGGCTCCACGAGGTCAATTTGGAACGGGAAAAATAACCAAAGCTCATCGAAAAAGGCGATTTTGGGAAAGTAATAAAAACATGTCCACAGCGAGATAGTGAAAAAGTGGTCATCATGAGGATTTGAACCATGGTTCAAATGGTGCACCCGACTATCAGTCTTGCAACTCGAAAAGCTAACCACTACATTACCGATCAACATAATAAGTACTGACCGATAAAATGTTATAACTTCTTAATAAGCCTAATTCTCTAAACCTCTTTCAACATTTTAGCAAAAAACGAGGCTTAAAATGAAAATTCCTATCAATATTTAAACCAATAAGACTTTGTCCAAATTTACAACCAAATATAGAATGAAGAAAAAAGGCTTTGCTAAAAGGAAGAGCAGTTATGTAGATTATCAAAATGTTGTGAATGGGACTGTCTACACCAATCCATTATTTGGATTGGTGTAGATACAACCATGATGTTGTAAACAGAACACACACACATATAAACCAGGTCCTGGATTACCGCTAGATATTTTCATGCAAATAAAACCGATTTATCTTGAACTTAGTTTTGATGAGTTGCTCTTAAAGTGTTGACATGGCTAAACCCGAAACCAGAATGAAAGATTTAATGCCCTGATATGAAAGAATATACCGAAATTTACCTTGTCATTAAGGCAGTTACGACCTGTGGTCTACGATCCCGTACGTAACTTTAACATATGCAGAAAAGCTAGTATTTTATTGTTTGAGAAACTGATTCCTGGAGTATCCACAATCAAAGGGTATTCTGCTAATAACTTAAAATGTTTCGCTAGCAGATTAAAAAAATTCGGTGAGTACGAAACTACAAAGAGAAAAACTTCGTGGTCGACAATACCACAAACAGGATGAAAATGAGGAAAAAGAAGGAAATTTATATGAAGCAAGATGAATTCAGTTTATGTTGGTCTATATTAATTAAGTAACTAGTTTTAGGATTGTCTTCCAAGGTTTTATGGTTGTTGAAAAATGTCACCAAAATCTGCTTCTATTATTTTAGCGAAGTTCAAGACCAACCACGTGGGCCCATCTGGAAATATTGTTTTGGCAATTTGTTGGTTCCTCACGTTCAATACAACAACTATCACTATCTCTTTCAATCTTTTTTATTTCTCAGAATGTGTTTTATTTGTGTCCCGCCGAGAATATCTCAAGAACCGTAAAATATTTTTGTGTCGAAAAATTTTTAAAAAATCTTTAAAAGCTGCAATTTATAAGACTAAATATTGAAAAAAGTATATTGCAGCACAAGAAAAAAAAAAGCATCAAAACTCTAACGTGTTAGTTGTATCGTATGACCTTTTCACCATAGCATAGCCAAGTTTAAAAAAAAATGGTCTAGCAGTTTCCAGGAATTTTTTAGCGGGGCATGAAACCATAAATTTACCCGGCTGCTTAGCAACAGTGGTTATGAACAATTCAAAAAAATTTTGATGTTCTTTTATTTGTAGTCTAATAATAGCTTATTAAAATAGCTATTTTTTAATGATAGTTTATTCGGAATATTTCCCCCTTAATTGACAAATCAAAATATATTTCAAACAAGCATCTTGCATTAATAAATTTGATTAAACCAAATTCAACCTATAACGTACAGACTACACTCTCAACAGATTCCAATGAGACTTATAGTCTATTTCATGCATGTTTTTACAATTACGCTCACGATCACTCAGGTAAAAAATTCCACCACTCGATTAAACCTCCTCTAACAACTTCTGATTGGTTATAAAAAAACTTACATAGTTATTAAGTCTGCCTTTGCTTCCATGAAAAAAACCTTGGTTGAAATCGCTAAAAGAGGTTTAATAAAACCAATTTTTGAGTAGTTTAACCATAATAATGTGATTTAACCCAGTTAAGACTAATTCTTAAACAATTAAACCTTACATTTTGGTTGAAAAAAAAAAGTGTGCAAATACAGCTTGCCTAACAAATTTGGTAACTTTATCACCTATAAAAAAAATTCACAACAAATAACATCTGAAGTATTTAACTATTTGGACCAATTTTTGGAAAGAAAGCAGATATTTTTACTGCAAATATATTTCACTAAATTGCGTATAAACTGGTAAAACACGACACTGGAGAAACAGAAAAAATACCTCAAGATAAATAATAGAATTTCTTGTCATTGACTCTATTGCAAAACTCTACACTGTAGTTGCATTAGAACTACAAGAAGTAACAGAAATCCTAAATATCTTGTGGAAAGTTACTTCTAACAAAAGTTGAAAACTGCCATTCAGAGAAGTAATAACCTAGTGCCTGCTGCGCAAGAGGAATTTTTGGAAAAATGGACTTTTGGTTTAGGTGTTGCCCATCCGATCTAAAATCTAGATCTTATGAGTTTGAAAATCACAGGTTAGATAGTGATTTATGAAGTTTCTTGGCTTACAAGTATTTTGTACCAGCTCCTAAAAAAATAAAAAAATAAAAGTAGTTACAATCATTTTGCTGAGGTACAAGGTAGGAGCAAATCTACAACCCAAGTAATGACTTGTCAAAATAACTTGTTGAATGATATAAAAACTTCTAATCTGTAATCTGTTTACTGGCTGTAATTATGGAAATAATTAGCCTATAAGCTAGAAACATCCTATGCACAAGCAAGAATATTAGTGAGCTAAGTCTGAAATTGTTAAAACACGCATCAATTTTTGATAAAATATGAAATAATTGAGCCAGTGTATTTATTGCTTATAGATCTCCAAGAAATTGACCAACAAACTTCAAAGGTGGCATGGAAAAACTATAAAGATTAAAAAATGAAAAAGATAGTGTGAAACTTACTTACAACTAAGGCAAGTGTATGAATTACACATGAATTAACATCACATGTTTTGAATTTATTCTTAGATGACTGAATTTTTAATAATTTTTAGATGCCACCAGGTAAGGTGATAGTGCTACCATCAAATAGGAGATACGACCTCCATCTCATGACGCACGTATTTCAAACAGTTAAGATTCATAATATCAAGTAAATAATCTCGGCAGAATTTTACAACGGCTGCAGGTGGCAGAACTATTCTGAACAAGTTGTTTTATTCTTACATATATGATCCTGGCAAACTGAATTTGTAAATTGTAAGCTGTTAAGAAACTTATAATATGTAAATCTAATAATCCTAGTGTAGAATACCTATAATAAAAGTCCCACCACTTTTAGACCGATACGGATAAACATATAAATTTATACTGCAATAATTATTGTATAAAAATATTCAACTTCAATAGTCCAGCCACCTTCTGAACAATAACCTCATAATACGCCTAAGGATATAAGCTAAAAATATTAAATATGTAAATAAAATGCTAATATTAATATTAATATTAATATTAATAAAATATTACTTATAGTTTAAATATTACTCAAAGGTGAGCCAGGAAAATTTTTGTTTTCACAGCAGTGCTTTTGAGAATTTTTAAAAATTGTGTTCTAAGCACAATGTTCTTTTTGTTGATATAAAATAAAAAAGCAAAAAGTTACTCATTATACCAGTAGATTTCTTAAATTTGTAAGAAAAGAATTTCTAATAATGACAATATTAAAATAAAAATTCATAAACTTCAATATATATACTACTATAAAATTAACAACTCATTTAAAATTTTATAAATATCTCCTAAAATTCTACTAATATTATTGAATACCAAGGTCAGTAGTGTTATGAAGGCTTCAAAAAGAGATGCCTTGCTAACATTTATTAAAAAAATGTCTCCAAAGAAAAGATAATACTACCTTCTTCAAAATTAATCTGAAAATTAACAACTTGCTAGGTAATAAGATTTTTTTAATCATTACAAAATAAATGTATTAACTTCGTCAAGGAGAAAAAAAAAATCTTACTTTTGCATATTTTTATAAAACCACTTTTTTTTCTTAATAAATACAGATCAGGAACACCAATACATCACAATTAAAGTTATTGTTGTTTTCTTACTGATAATCAGTTCTTGAAAAAGCTTCATAGTACGCTTACTCATCACCACACTTACAAATTTTGTAACTTTAAATTTTCTTTGACTTGAGGACTTTATTACAAATAAAATTATGTTGAAGTATTTTATAAGCAAAAATATTGAGTATATCTCCAATTTTTAATTTCTAGTCAGAGTGTAACATACCAGGATTTAAACCCTTTCATTAATAGTCCTCGTCAGGGTACAAAAATAGAGGTAAGCACCTACTTAAATTTGAATTAACTAACTATATTTAAATTTATTTTAAATAAAGTAATTTTAAACAATTGGATGAATTTTGTTTATTTATAAATATTTATAAATTAAGCCCTTTAATTCTAGTTCTGATTTGGGAGATTGAAAATTTAGAACATATTCGTACCCTCCAGTACTTCTGTCGCGAGTAACCGAACCGCCATCAATCAAAACTCAACTTTTAGTATGCAACTCGTTTATGCCATTGGCAAGCCGTTCCTGTCTAACCATAAATGTAACATGTTTCATGATAATGCAGAAAATTGACAAAAAATATTGTTTTAGAAAAATGATATTCTTATACAAGAGTTATAAAAAATTTATCATTGAAATTTACAAAAAAAATGAAATTTTGATAAAACTTCTAAGGATTATGATGTTTAACCCTTTCACAGTCCCCGTCGTATTATTCTGCAAATCGATACCCATTTCTAAATATCCCTGCTGTAATATTACGTTTCCATACATCACTTTCTGTTTTCCATGTAATTCGCGAAGATACTGCACACCAGGTATTGTTTTTTTCCTTGAAGGAGAATGCACATCTCTGATGGCTTTTCGAACAATTAAACTACCTGGAACAGTTCTGCTAGTTTTTACAATAGTAGTGCAGGTCTGACGTTTTTGTGGTATGCATCATTGAGGCTGCTACCACACTCTTTTCCCCAGCAAACTCACTCTCACGCACCCTGGTTGAGGCTGTTTTTCTTAATATATTTGCAGTTAGCTTTTTCGGAATTGTGCGACCCTCAAAATTTCAAGCCTTCTTCCAGAGTACATGAATCCGTCCACAAACATCCCCAGATGTCATTTGGTTACCATTCCAGGAAAGAAAAACATATTGTGAAGAAATCGATAGGATTTAGGTCGAACAACCTCTGCAAATACTTTGATCCATTTGAATTCCTCAAAGGTGAATGTTATGCGTGCAGGACCATAAAACTCTATTGTTTTATGATCAAACACATTCATCATCACAATATCATTAACAAGCTACAATATTCCGCCATTGTCATGTGCGATGTTAAACAGGATTTATAAGCTGTGGGAAAACGAATAATAAATAAAATATGGTCCCTAATACAACAATACTCATATATACATAATTCCTTCTTAGCATTAGAACCAAACTCTTCTAATAATTTATGACCATCAAATGTATTTGAAATTTTGTTAATCTGCTCAGGAGTCACTAACATTGAAAGGTCATCCTTAACATTGAAAGGTCATCCTCTGCATGTGACAGCTGAGATTGTATTTCTTCCTATATTTCTTACACCATAAATTAATATTTAAAATAGCTTGGTATACACTTTCAAAGCATAAAACTGGTTCTTGTCTTTTAATGGTGACTATAAAGTAAATTTATACCCAAAATCATGTCTTACATTAACATTTCATGACTTTGCCACCTTTTGCGAAAACTTTTAGACGTACAAAAAGTTATGGAGTGACAAGTAACGGAAAGACACAACATGTCAATTTCAATGGAGCCTAGGGGAGAAACCCAAACATGTCAAAATTGAATATTGATTTAAATCGTTCCTTTGTTCTTGCAAAGAAATATCTATTTTGCTGCACATGTTCTGTTTCTATCATCCACCCAAAAGATCATTTCTGCAGTGAATTTTAATATTCAATCTATTTTTTTTTTGAGGTTGTTTTTAGTAAAATGTCTAAAACCAGATTTCCTTCGTGTTACACTAATTTTATTCTTAATCTCAGTCTTGACTACTAAATCTAGAAAATCGAACATTTATAAATCAAAGTTTTTTAATCTGCATTCTTTCTGTAATCTGCAATAAAATCACAATTTATTTAAATTTAATCAATATTCAATACCGGGACAGGGTTTGAAATAAATTTATAAATATTTCCTCAAAAAATTTTATTTTTTTACTTTTTACCTCCAGATTTTTTCCTCAAAACATTATTTCTTTAAAATTTTTTTTTCTAATATTACCTTCAAAACGACATTAAAAATATTCCCTCCTTTGGAGAAGACCATCCCATGTGATTTTACCAGTTGTGTACATATGATTGGAAAAGCGTCTTCTCTGAGCAGAATAACCAGATGGGTGTGGGACATACAAAGAGGGACGCAGCACGGCATACTAGTGTGCAGCCCAAAAAAACTTGCCAAGAAGCAAAAGCGTTAAACAGTTCTTCAGGCTACAAGATAAGATAATTCAGTATTGAAAGTGATGATGATGAAGAAGAACTGTGTGCAACCACACCATGTATCATCATCAGTGAAGTTAAAAATGATATAAGTAACATTTAAAAAGTTTCTGGTTTGTTGAGTAATCTTTCACTTATAATGAAAACCTACCTTTAAAGTCATAAATTTAGAAATCACTATCGCATACTTTATTTAACATTGTTTTGGAACTGGGTACAGAGTAAAGCGGGTGGGTGGATATAAACTCTTATTGGCATTTATCCGATAAGCGTGGCAACATGAATATGGGCTCAAACCACTACTTTTTTTGGGGGAAATCTATTTGATTTACTCTTGTGATATTGGAGGGCCAACTCGCTCAGGAATAACTCAGGGAAAGATTTACCTAGAAAAGCATCAGTGAGGAAACGCAAACACTGAAAAATTTGTTAAAGAAAGTGTTTAGCAAAAGAAAAAATAATATCCGAGTATGAATAACGATGGAAACAGAGGGAGTCACTCATGTAGAATCCTGACCAAAGGAGTGACACTAAATTAAACTGATTTTGTTAGACCCAGGATGTTTACACAAAGATTTAACAGCGATTTACAAAAAAATTTCTTGAAAATATAAATTTTATATTTTATTATTATTTATAGCTACAGCTTGCTAAGGTTGGTAAAACCCTATTAATAATTTCTAATTACTAATAATTATTTGCAAGTACTACCACCCCCC
>JAUZNK010064441.1:0-14598 GCA_035046665.1 Euphysa ruthae
TATATATATATACAACTAGCCGACGCAATAAAAATAACACAACGAATAACAACAGTTTTAGGAAAAACACCTACTTGTAAATATAACGCATGTGCTAAGAAAGGCAATTTACGTAAGGTCCTCCCACTCAGTCCGCAACTTTTCCTAAAAAATAATGAATAAGTTAAAGACCAAAAATGCTAAAATACACACACATGGACACACGCACACATAGACACACGCACACACATATACGCACACACACACATACAAGACGAGTACCTTAGTTTAGCAAGAAATTGTAAAAATAAAATTTGATGACCAACTCTACTCCAAAGATAAAAGAACTGGTATATTTACCTGGCAATCTCAAGCAGAAGAAAACTAATCGAAGTTGCCTCATTTTCTTGAAATCTAAAAAAAAAAAATAATTTGAAATTAGTAGAACAAAACAGTTTAGAGAGCAACCTATAATAAATACAAAGGTATGAAATATGTATGAATCAAATCCTCTACATCCCCAATCATCGGACCTTAAACATCGAATGTTCAGCCTCTGAATCATCTGATCTTCAATGTCGAATGTTCTACCTCTGAGATATGAAACCTAGTCAAAAGGACAGAGTTATAAATGCATCTGGCTACATTGTCTTTTTAGCATAGTTATTCAAATCTGATAAACATGTTTTTTTTTTTCTAGAAAAATATGGAATAAAAGGTCTTTGAAATCAAAAGGAAAAATATTTAATCGATCACTCAGAACTATCTTCCTTAGTTTGAAAGTGATATGTTCAATATATGGTATTGTTTCAAAGTTCAAGACCATCTTAAGCAACTTCTAAAGAGTTTGTCATAGCCAACTTTGATGTGAAAACCATAAATTTAACTTCTATTCTAAAGAAATTTTACATTTCCATACTGAACAAAGAATTAGGATTACCAGCTGAACAAAGCTCTACCTAACATGTGTAAAGATACATTACCAAAAAATAATATTGTTTTTGATTGAAAGCATCAAGACAAGAAAATTACATGCTGGATTAAAAAAAAAAACAACATAAAATGTTGCACCAGACCTCTTGTTGAAGTAGTTTCTAATACTTCGAAAACCATTTGTGAAAGTTTACATCGAAAACCATCGCACGTATTGTTTTTAATAATAATGTTCATGTCTTTTTTTAGTTTTACAACTAAATTTTTAACTCGGTCAAGGAATTATTTTTCAAAGCTAAACACTTATTGGCAAAATCATCTCACATAATGATCACACAGGAAGTTCAATGACCCGCCCTCCGGAATCATTAGGAATCATATTGCGCATAAGATTTTGCTTTGTAAGAAGTGTAATTGATGGTATTTTATTTATATATATGACGAAATTTCCTTGTTTGGGGAACCTCAACATAACCCCAACCGGAAAATGAAATACTTTCTATAATGAAATAAAGCCTCGGAACTTTTCATCTAGTGATACGTTATGAACTAAAAGTATGTGTAGATACGCCATGCTTTGTTCTATATGTATACACATATTTTTTTGGAACTTATAGATTTGAATGTGCAAAATGGTGGAAATAATATTTTCTGATATCAAAACAAAGCACACTTACCTCATCATCTTTAATGTCCTAAAAAGAAAGAAACACAGTGCAAAAGTAATACAGCTAAGAACAGAACAAAATAACTGAAAAGAAAACAATAAAAAAAGAAATAAGAAAGCAGGAAGAGAACCAAAAAAAAAAAAAACAACAACAATATAATTGAGAATAAAAAAATACAAGTACAAAAAGAACAATGCATGATGGAAGAAAATAAAGTAAGTGAAGTAAAGCAAGTAAAGGAAGGAAGCATTAAAGAAAAATAAATAAATAAGCAACAATTAGTCTATTTAAGGCACCAGAAATTGGCTGCGTTTTAATAGTTATTTGAAATTTTTCACATTTCCGCCAGAAAACAAACAGATTCTTCTTCTTCATTCTTTTATACAGTTCTACGTCCATTTTCCATGCTAGCATGGGATAGGCAGGGTTATTTATGGCACTCTTCTATAACAATCTTTTCTGCGCCAATGCACTTCGAACCCCTTTCTGCTTAAGGTCTTATCCTGGCAACACAACTTTCCTCTGCACCACAACCTGCACTAATCATATCTCCTAGATAGCAAAAATTGTCATCTCCAATGAATCATTACCTAAAACCACTGGGTCCATCGGTTGTCAACCAGGTAAAAAAACATACCCAGAACATACTCTACCTTTATAATCCGGTATATACCAGTGAGTGTACCTCTTATACTACTACAGCACTTATGTACCTAAAGCTTACAACAGTCACACTATTTTGAATTTTTACAAACACACCTTTAAACTGAGCATAGGAATTTATGACTGTGGTGGTGCAATTCCTTTGCCAATTTCTATCAATTTTGTATTTGATACATTGACCTTTAGATTCAATCCCTTCCTTCCATTCATTAAATTTTAGAATCAACTTGTCCATACTCTCTGCGATCAATACAAGATCATTTGCATAAAACAATTCCCATGGGCACCTTACTCTAAATTTCTGTGATAGCGCTTCTAGCAACATTATGAAAAGCAAAGGGCTAAGAACACCAACCTTAACGAAAAATTCCTTACTAAAAGAATTTATTCTAATATGGTTTTTAGCATTTTCATACATGGATTTCACAATTGAGATCATCCATTCCTCAACTCCTAATTTCACCATATCACCTCTCACAGGATTCTATAAAAAGCCTTTTATAAGTCAATAAATGCAAAATAAAATTTCTTATTGTTTTGCAGAGACTTTTTCTTGAAGCTGCCTAATTGTAAAAATTGCACCAATAGTACCCTTCCCTTTCATGAACCCAAATTGCATAGCATCAATATTGATCCTTTCTCTGATTAGCCTGTCATTACACTTTCCAAAACCTTCATCAACTGGTCAAACAATTTGAGCATCCTTCTTTCCTTTATAGCAATTTGCAATTGAACTACTCTCCCAATCAGTTGGAAGTACAACTTCACTTACTGTGTTGACTAAATTTCTTAGCAAATCAATACCATCCTCACCAGAAGCCTTCAACGTTTCTAAAACTATTCCTGATGGCCCTGCAGTTTTCTTACTTTTTATCTTATACATAACGAATTCTACACAACCTCTCTCTATCCTAAAAGCTGGGCCTGAAATTGGTTCAACTGGTGGCAATCCATTCCTATACCATTCAATTTCTGTATGTTTTCGACTTTTCCATGTTTCTCTCTTAAACTGTTCATGAAAAGCTAAATTATCTGCATCATCATACTTTTTCACCTACAATGTCCTGAAATGCCTTTCAACCATCTTTTAACAACAATCCAACTTTAAAAAATCATGATATCGCCTGAAATATTTTGTTTTGAAATTTTTGTCATGAAAACATTGTATTAAATTTGAAAAGCAGGTTTTTTGTTAACTGTATTCATTTGTGTTCAGAAATAGGAATTTTGACATTTTACAACCTAAAAACTTTTATGCCATAACTTAATCCATCCCCAGAGAAAACATAATGCTGCCTACCTTAAATCCGGTAGATTTGCTCTGGATATAATTTGTCTCTAAACAGATTTAAATTTGAATAGAATAGAATCATTCAAATAGAATCATTGAGGAAAAATGTTGAAATAGAAGATATCAATGTCAACTTTATTTTGAATTTGAATAACTTGTCCAAAATAGGTTTGATAAAAATATTCAATCAAATTCAAACAATTAAAAAAAAACTTAAAATGAAATGAAATATCAAATTTTAAGCGCTATAAAAATTTTGTTCAGTCATATAAAAACGTTTCCTAACCTTGACCAAACCTATATGTTTCGAAAGCTACATGTTTAAAATGTTACATCGCAAGGTAATACACTCAAAATAAAGTTGAACAAAAATTCAGATTTGCACTGTTTCAGTTTGTAAATTTTGGCATGGCTAACTTAATAAATAAGATTACAGAAAATTGAGGAGGTAGTTAAAAATTATTTTCATTCAAAACTGAAACCATTGCTCAATACTAAATTATTATTCCGTACTAAGAAATTGAGAAATTAAAAATATCTAAAGTAAGGAGATTTTATGAATAATAGACAAATAAATTACCGGGTGAATCATTACCTTTTTTAACTCAGTGATGCACGAATGATAGATTGCAAAGATTGCTTGTTCAGAAGGAGGACCTATGTATTGCTTTATATCAGCTCTAAAATAACAACTTTAGCTTAACTAGAAGATAGCAAATTCAAAGCATACTCTTAAATATTGTTACCGTTGTCATATTTTTTACTAAAGGGCTAAAGGGAGCAGTGAAAAGTTATGCAGGCTTTAAGAAACTCTAGGAAAAACAAGAGAGAGTATAATCACTCTTTAGCTTTGTTCGTTTTATATCATGGCAAAGAGTCATGATATTAACATATTTTCTTGAAAAATTGTTAGCCCGATTGATGCCCTAGGCCAAGAAACCCCTAAACCAACACATCCCTGGCAGCCTGAAAAGAGGAATGCTGTATGCAGGAATAGCTGTAACCAAGACCACAAAACTTCAAACAAACAGCCTTACTTACCTATCAACAAAAGCCAAATCAATAGCACCAGTGATATTAGAAGTCGTAAGAATTATAACATTTGGAAACCTAAACAAATAAATAAACTGTAAAAAAGTTCTAGTGACCAGTGACATAAAATTCATACTTTTTAACATTTGAAAATTAAAAACTATATATATATATATAAAAAAAAAATCATAATAATAAGATAAACACTCTATAGACAAGTGACCAGTAAATTAATAAACAATATGTGTTTCTTTGAAATATAGAACGCAAAAATACTAGAGTTGCCTCTTAAAAACAGCAAGGTAAATTAGCTGCTCAATGAACTGCAACAACTGCAGGTGTATCTCATTTGGGATTAGCGCGAAAAATTCTCTATAATAACGAATTTTTTTTTTGCATACTCCGCAGGAAATTCATACTGATTTTTGATGAGAAATTTGTGTCTATATTTTGTCTCGCTTCCCTATTTCTTTATTAATAATATTTGAACAGCAGAGAATAATTCAATCGAGGTTATAAAACAATCAGTAGACATGTTTCCTGATGAGCTGGAATGGGCTGATATAATCCTCATGCATAAAAAAGACTCCACTACATATAAAGGCAACTTCAGACCTATTAGTATGCTACTAACAGTTTCTCAAGTTCTTGCAAAGATACTCTTTAAAAAACTGTTTATCGAGTCAAAACTATCAAAGTTTTCGTGGCTTCTGCAAAGGATACTCTACATAACACGCTATGTTAAATCTGCTCAAGGAAATGCAAAATGGCCTTGATAAATCAGAAAAGCTGGTGCAGTAATTATGGATTTATCAAAAGCCTATGACTGTTTGCCACACGATCTATTGATTGCTAAATTAAAGGCATGTGGAGTTTGGATTAAAAGCTTAAAATAAATCTTTAGCTATCTCACAAATAGAAGGCATCGAGTCTGTATTAGTTCCTCTGATAGTGAGGGTTTCTCTTGGAACACCTCAAGAGTTATCCCCTCATTATTTAATATCTTAATCAATGATCTGCCTTTTAATCCAGGAATGCTGCATTTACAACTTTGCAGATGACAACACCATCTACGAGTGTAACTTAAACTTTGACAATGTGGTGTCTAGATTAAACTCAGATCTCCATGTTGTCATGAAATGGTTTTATTAAAATAAAATGGTTGCTAACCATGACAAGTTCAAGGTGATCTTTCTTGGAAATAGAGGGAAAAAAAAAAGTCTCCGATAAACATGGGCTCTGCTATGAAAATGTCCTCCAGTAAACTTTTAGGTATAACAATTGACAATAAACTTTCCTTTGTCCCTTACATAGAGGACATGTGCAGTTGGGCTAACAATAAAATCAAAGGCCTTCTAAGAATTAGACAACATTTGCCCTTAAATAAAGCCAAATTATTGTCTAGACCTTACATTTTGTCAATTTTTAATTATTGATTCAGTCTTAATACTTGAAGATGCTATCAATATCTAATATGAAATTGTTTCTTTGTATTACAAAAAGTTATTTGGTTTCAGGGTGGTACGATTCTAGGATGCAAATTTTTGTATTTGTGCAAAAATTTGTATTTTTGTTTAAAAAAGTAGTTAGGGAAACCTAGAAACTGAGAGTATATGTTGTATACTATTTCTTTTTAATTACTATTGTAAATACATACAAAAAGAAACATGTATGTATAACTGTTTTTACACTATAATTTAATTGTTCTTGTTACCCTGAGTGTCTGCTTTCGTTAATTTGTTTGGATGAAAATATATATAAAAAAAAAAACTACCATTTTCTTAAAAACCGATCTCTTAATTTTAGCCTCTAAAATGTGACAATATACGGCCATGTATTAAGTAGACCATTTGTTGATTGTTGAATTCTGTTGAGTTTTCTTCTGCAGATATAAATATAAATTTATTATATGGAGTTATGATAACTTTCATTTGAGATATATTCCCATTCTTGTGCCCTGGGTTTGATCCCCAGTCAGCGCTTAGTTCTTGTTATACTTTGAGCATTATATTTTCCAATTTAGCAATTTTACCCTTGGCTTGCAATCAAGCTTGCCATTCTTTCACAAGCCTTTATAATTAATCAAATCAAAAAAATAATTGACCAATAATTTGCAAAAATAAATTCTCAGAAAAAATCAGTTATTCAATGATTAAAAATAATAAACCCACGTAAAACATTTGTTGTTCGATAATTTCTTAATAATCCATAAGTTTATACAAAGCAAAATATAACTCTTTTTGCCACCTGTTTACTCTTTATCATTAGGTTACGTTACCTTCTAAAATGCGATTATAAATTCATTTGCAAAAGTAAATCCATAAAGGTGTGTTACCTGAAGATATTTTGCTGAAACCGTAAAATTTACCTTTTTATGTTATCAATTTGTGTTAAAAGAGCATTTACAACTCGAATAGCATCGGATGGTTCTGTACCTTTCATAGCCGCTGTTCGTGCTGCAGTAAGACTTTCTACCTAAAAATATCAACTAATCGTTTTAGTAAATCAGTCCACAACCATATCATTCCTAAATTTCATAGCATAATTGACACTTGATTTCCAAAACATTTACTAAAGTAAATTTCAAAGAGCACAAACAATGAATGAATACTTGGAAATGGGGGCAATGAAAAATAAGTCATATAATTGAGGACCAAAACTGATGGAAGTACATCCCTTCATACAAGTTGTGGATAATGCTTATATTAAAGAGATTCGACACCCATCAGTTTTACGCTGCAGTTAAAAAACGGTATTGTCTATACTCTGATTTTTAGATATACAATCCTGATTTCACCTAATCAATCAAATAAATTATAATACAAATGCTTCAGGGTCGAATATCTCTCATAAATCAAAAAAACTTACAAAACCAGTGTTACAGAGCAAAAGGTCAAACCTCACCTCATCAATCAATACACAAACAAGCGCCTCAGGGTCGGAAATTAATTCTTCGATTCTTCGGAACATCTTTTGCACCAACTTGCCACTCTTTGAAAAAAAGAAAATTTTATTATAGATACTCAATCAATCAGAATTTTTTCAAATTAGTATAATGCATATCATGGTAATTTTATTATAACACATTCAACAAACAAGTGACATTTTACTCTCTGAAAATAATCAACCAATCTTTAAAAAGTTTAAGTATATAGTCTGCAAAAATGAATGGTTTTAAGAAAATTTTGTTTAGATCTTGCATTTCAATTATTTCAGTTTAACTGGTATTTTAGAAAGGGAAGCTACAAAGGTCACTAAAGTATAATAAAGTAAAGTAGAAAGGTAGTATATTGCTAAAAGAAATGAACACCTTATACTTTATAAAAAGAACAAAGTCTTTAGTTTCTTATTAAAATTTGATCTCACCTCGGAAAACCATTTTGAAAATAAACTATGACTGTTTATCTCTATGAGTTGTCCATAGGTGAATCTAAAGATCAAACAGGACACAAAATGATATTCCTCAAAAAAAAAAAAAAAAAAAAAACAAAGTTTCACATCAAATCTTAAATCACACTATTCTTAATCAACATATTTTCCAGCAGCCACCCTACCTAAGCCTAAATATATTCACGCTAAGCAATAACTACTAAAAATACAACTCAAAATTTAAAAAGTGCTACAGAGTTGATAGTTTCTTTAAAAACAATCGTTAATTGATGAAATTAATAAGACAAAAAAAAAAAAAAAAAAAAAAAAAAAAAAAAAAAAAAAAAAAAAAAAAAAAAAAAAAAAAACAGAAAAGCAGCTTTAAATTGGCTATATTTTAACTAGGCTTAATATCTTCTAATAGAATATTCTGACAGGGAAAAATGAAATTTTGGCGTCGAACAATCATTTTGAAAACAGATTTTAATTATCAAACAGATTTCCTTGTATTAATATTTCTACCAAAAATATTATGCATTTTTAAGATTTTATAGAAATTTTGAAGAACCAAAAAACTTTTTTGCTGTAGAAAACTGACTCTGCCAATTTTTTACACTTAAGATCTTTCAGAAATAAAAACTCTAGGAACAAAAAAAATCATAAAAATCAAACAAACAGTTTCTAAGGAAAAACCATTGCAAACGAACAGATGAGAAAGTCATTTGTCAATTCGTAAAGTGGTCGCCAAATTCTTTACAAAATTTATTAAATTGTTTTTTTTTCTATAAACAGACTTACAAAGATAGCTGTTATGAAAGAAAAATTCACTATAATAATAAGGGCTACCCACCTAAGATCAATGCTATATCTTATTCTTAAACACTTTATGCAACTTATATGCATAACAACTTTACCGATTTGGTCAAAATCATTATAAACGTCATAACAGCAAATATTTTTTGAAAAATGATTTTATTTTTAACTAAAAATAAAACATACTTCAAGAGATGGAAATACAGTGAAAATTGTGTAATTAACTGACTAGTAATTTTTAAGAGAGAAGAAAGAAAAAATCTCCTTCCAATAATAAGGACAAATTTCTTATCAAAAAACCACTTTTATAAAACTTTCTGAAAAATAATTAAATTTAGAGAATTCTGATACAGACTGAAAAATGAACAAATAGATGATTAGTTCATAGGACAATTTTTTGGGGGATTCTTGAAAAATAAAGTAATAACATCAGTCATACCTATTTTTCCCAGTTTAATTTCTACTTTCAAATATAGCCTAAACCTGATGTAAGCATTACATAGATATACCTATCTGACATTCGGACGACAAGTTTCTGTGCAAGCGCTTTGCATAGTGATGTTTTTCCTGTTCCAGGTGGCCCTAGAAAAACAAAAAAAATACATAGATATTATAAATATATATATATATATATATATATATATGGCAGAGCATAAAGGATAAAAATTTCACTTAAAAAAAAAAACAGGGACTGCATGCTTTACTCATGAAAATTACTTTCTATCAAATAGCTTACCGTGAAAAAAGTAACTATCTTTTAAACTACATGAACTGATGTCAAAAATGTAAAAAAATCTGTGCCCACAATATCACACGGCCTGAAAAAAATGTGCACTAATCTTAAGAAGTACTGTTGTTTCATACAATTTGGTCTGTAAAATGCACTTACCACAAAAAAGTATTACTCTGATTTATGCTATTATATGGTCTGTAAATTGCGGAATTATCATGAAGCAAGGTCTGTACGATAATATAATCTGATCTCCAAAATGTGCACTTACCATGAAGTAAGACTACCCTGTTCCACGATATAATATTAGCATCAACCCCTCTAAAAAGGAATTTGCATATATAACAAAGAAATTTTTTTACCAATATGAAAAACAAACATTTAAAAGTTTTTCGTACAAAGGAAAATTCTTTGTGAAGCATTGTTACGACTTAAATAACATTTAAATTAAGAAATTAACATGCAATTTAAATGTCTATGACTTATCTTGGTATGCAATATTCTAAAATCAAAAACTCGGAATAAACTGGTTAGTCTATGCGAAAGATTGTTATGAGCATAAAAAAAAAAAAAAATTTTTGAAGAGCACTTTTTATTCCAAAACCACTTGCAGTAACTAATAAAAATTTATGAATCCAATTTTGGTGTTATTTTTGGCCAAAAATAATTTCAAAATTTATTTACTCAAGAAAAGAATACCTTAAAATATCCAACCTTATCTAAAGGAAAAAGACTTGAGGAAAGCAAATTCAGTTTAACACGTTCAAAAATTTATCACGAGAAATGACAGAAAATAAATGAAAAGTTAAAGTTTCAACCATTTATAAAAAAATTTTAGGTTAAATAAAAACATTTAAAAAAACTTTTTTTAAAACTAGATAAATTTTCTATACAAATTCAACTCGTCAGTTCTAACTTGCTATATTACTCGTCAACTGAAAAAAACATTACACAAAAAAACACATCAACGTTTTGCTTTTTTATTCAAAAGTTTGTTTATGATTTTAAAAAATTTTTCACTTACTTGTCAGAAAATAGCAGTGTTGTAGAAGCGTAGTTTAACAACTAAAAATAATTTTAGGATTTTAAACCACATATTTGAAAAGAACATCATCATCATTTCTAAGTGAATGATATTTTCAACACATTCAACAACAAAAACTGTTTAAGTTATGAACTTTGGATAAAAAATTGCAAAAGATGTTAACTTGAGGATTTATAGCACAAAAACAAAAAAATATGCAAAATTACTCTAGGTGTTTGGGAAGAACAAAAAATATATGTAAAAAGCAATTGAACCAATACTTTTAAAAGTTGTGACGCCACACAACCTGTAATGCAAAGGTCAATCACTATCTTAAAGGAGAGAGGATCTCTGGGATCTTATTATGATAAAAACCAAACATGTAAATAATCTATCAATAATTTTTTTTTTAGTAAAAACGCTTTGATGCACCAAAGTGTCTCTAGTAGATTCCATACTTTTCTATGTATATTTGATAATTTTCTTGTAAGAACTTTTAGTATAAACACTCTTCCAAACTAATTAAAAAAGCCCTCCAGTTTACAATTTTAATAGAAAAATGAAAAATACACTCACTTGCTGCTTGACATCTGAATCAAATATCAAATTTTCCCACATGCCTTGAAATTCTGCTGTAAAAAAAAATGTAATTTTTAATTTATAAATAAAAAATTTTTTAATAAAAGTGGTTTAGCATCGGCATAATCATTTACAGTACTGAGAGAAAGATGGCTATCTTGTACTTAAAAGTTTTCAGGCAATCACCAATTGGTAATAATATTCTTTCTGTGACCCACTAGCAAAATTACCAAGAAAGAAAACAAAAAACAAACTAAAGGAGAAACCTAATCAAATAAGAGAGAATTCTAAAAACGTTATTTTGCATAGAATAGATATACGGTACCAAAAAAAGAGTTTATAATTGATGCCCATATGAGTCAAAGTTTCACAAAATGCAAAAGCCTTGTTACTGAGGAAATGTTATGAATGAAAGGAAGGAAGCGCAGAATGTATTTTTATTAAAAAAAAAAAAAAAAAATTTTTCTTTCTCATGATAGAAATTGATATACAGCCTGAAATTAAAAAAAAAATTTCATTCAGGTTAAAAAATGAAGATAAACGGAAGATAAATTTCAATTATGAAATTTCATTTTTCACTATGGCATATATAAAAATTATTACATTTTTTTTTAGAAGTTCTAAAGTGTAAATAACGTAAGTAATGAAAGGTTTCGTAAAGATTGCGTTTTAAAATATCTTATTTCCTTTCACTGCCTAAAAATAATATAAACGGTGAATAAAAGAACAGCATATACGTACAAGAAGGGAGAATCCAGTGACTGGCTGCAGATAGCTCATCATCCTCAACCTCCTCAGATGCAGCCCCTTCTGTATTTAACTGGTAAACATGAACCACGGCTTCATGTTTGGATTTGTCGATATTCTTAAAAAAAAAAAAAAATTACTAATACAATTTGATATCATTGAAAGATGTGTTAGTGATTTTAGAAATAAATAGTTGAAACAGATTAGTAACAGAAACGTATAAAATTATTTTGGATTTTTTCGTCCATGTTCTACTTAACATAGAATTTGCAGAAAAAGTTCCTCTTCTCTATCTTTTAATTAACAACAGAATTTTCATTGCTACACAGCCACTATGCGAATAAAAAGACATCAAATTCTTTGTTAAATTGTTGTCTTACAACTATATTATATTCATTTAAGATGAAAACCATACGACAAAAATACCTTTTAGTAGTAACATTTGCAATGGAAACAATTTGGATATGTTATAGAGGAAAAAAAAATCTTACACAAGCAGGCGCGCCATCCACATCGCATATAATAATTGATTCAACATGTTCACGTAGAAAATGATTATCAGGGAAACTCATGAACAAATCTCCATATTTCAACGGTATGTTTGAAATGTATTCGAACACGTGCTTCTTAATATCGGCTCGTCTTCCTACACTAAAAGAATATTAATAGCAGATTATTTCTTTTTATTGAGTAATTTAACTTAATTGAAATTAATGAAACTCAGTGTTCAACTGAACTCAATAGCATATCTAATGTTAGTATTGACGTAGTACGATGAACAAAAACGATTATCATTTACGACCAACAAAGTTTTAAATAGATATAAGAAAATACATTAAAAAGAAATAGAAAAAACTATTTGCACCAAGCACAGGTACACAAATATCCACTCCACAGATTAATTTTCCTTTTAAAAGTCAAAACACATTGAATTTTTAAATCTGATCAGGGAGATTATAAGTCTTTTAAAAGAACACAATACAATGAGCAGTTTCAGATTTAACTGGTTTACAGCTTTTAAAATTTAAAGGTTGCAGGTGTCTGGTATGGATGCTGCAACCTTTATCTAACAATAATAAATCAGACATCTAAATTACTGGAAAGTAGAAGAAATCAGACATTATATGGGCATTTAAAATATCATTAGCATGAGAGATCTTTAAGAAGGGCACACTCGAAAATTCTTCCTAAACTCAATCTATAGTCAATGATGACTCGTAACAAGCCTAATTAATTAATTAAGACTTATTGATCTGCTTAAATGCTGTCTTTTCATAAAATTTTGATAAAGTTTGATAAGGTGCAAAAGAAATATAGAGGTATTGATACGACATAAGGTGCAAAAAAAAAAAAAAAAGAAGTATAGAGGTATTGATACAACAGATAAGGTGCAAAAGAAATATAGAGGTATTGATACGACAGATAAGGAAAGAAATATAGAGGTATTGATACGACAGATAAGGTGCAAAAGAAATATAGAGGTATTGATACGACAGATAAGGAAAGAAATATAGAGTTATTGATACGACAGATAAGGTGCAAAAGAAATATAGAGATATTGATACGACAGATAAGGTGCAAAAGAAATATAGAGGTATTGATACGACAGATAAAATGCAAAAGAAATATAGAGGTATTGATATGACAGATAAGGAAAGAAATGTAGAGGTATTGATACGACAGATAAGGTGCAAAAGAAATATAGAGGTATTGATACGACAGATAAGAAAATAATTCATTCTGCTAATCTGTAGTATTTTTAAATTTGGAAAAAAAAAATCGATATCTAAAAAAAATATATCGAACTGAGAATTGTGTAAACTCTATTATTCTACTTTCAGGAAAATATTGTAATGAAGAAAATGTTTCTTACTTGTTATGTTTTTGGCAGACTTCAATATGTATAGCGTTGCCGGTATTGGTTGGAAGAGCTTCACTTAACTCAATCACATGATCCATTTTAACTAAACTTATAACTAACAAAACAAATAATTATGTCAAACTCATGTCTAGCAGCATATAATTTTTATCAGCAAAAATTTTTTGCATGACTCAAGCCACATGTTTTCTAAAAAATAAAAAAAATATAATTGATCATTTATTTAATTTATTATTTTATTTATTAATTTATTTATTAACATTATTTTAATCATGAACAAAAATTACTGCTGAATTTTAATTCATTGCTCAATTTTCACAACGTATTCATTCAACAATTTAAGTAGACATTCCATTCAAGTTCATACAGCGTACAGAGCACAATTAACTACATTCTTATTAACCATTTAATGCATTGGTCAAGTGTAGAATATTCCCGCTAGCTTCAAATGAAAAAATCAATAACTAACATGAACACTATTATTATAAACCTTTCTAACAATCAGAAACTAAAAAAAAAAAAAAAAAAAAAAAAAAAAAATTAAACAGGGCGCCTTTTAAATTTTTAAATATGATATTTTTTAATAGAATAATAGCAAAAACTTAATTGCATTAAAATAGTTTTTCTCCCTTATGTAATAAATCTGAAAAAACAATTAAATAAATAAATAAACTTTGTATCTGCATTAAAATTTTTTTTGTACCCGATTTAGCAAGTCCTAAAACTTATTAACCTCATATTTAATAAAAGTTACGAACTGTGGATTGAAATTTACTTCGCCGTCATGCCGTTATTAAACATTGGCTGATCTAATTATTTTAGTTTTACGATTAAATACTTACCGTTTACTAGTAAATATATATATATATATATATATATATATATATATAA